>MCJB01047131.1:30712-84123 GCA_002018475.1 Nicotiana obtusifolia
ATATATATATATATATTAAGTACGAGATGACTTACTCACTCGTCCAAACCGAGCTACATCTTTGGGATTCTAAAAATCTAGAATCTCTAAGACAGAGTAGGAGTGATGTGTCCAATCCTTCTCTGGATAAAGGCTTAGCAGCATTTGTACCAAACCAAAATGAATATAATTATACTTCTTTCTATATTTTTCAATAAATTTGATATTGAGAAGTCTGATTTCCTCATGGTCTGATTCCAGAGTAATAGTCTGCTCAATGGTAAACATGTGATAATCACTTGTCAAGCTCCATTTCTGAGACTTGTAAATTGTTGACTGGGGATGTTTGAGAATTTTTCAGTCATCAATTGATTGCTGCAAATCGGAGAAACTAATCTCTTTTTTGAGCTTAAAATTAGAATTAGATGAGGAGGAAGAATAACTTATAGATCTAGAAGAGAGGGAGTGAAAGTACGACATATCAACAATTTAAAATTGCTTCCTATCCTTGGTTCGAGAGATCAAGTGGTTTCATAAAGAAGTTATTCAAGTTCTTAACTCTATTGCATGTGGAAGAGTCAGATTTGGCGTTAAACTTCATAGATCTATAAATTAGATGATTTAGTAAGAGGTCTGTTTAGATTTTATCTTATTATTGTGCTTAGTGTTAGATGTAGAGAGTAAATATACCAATTCTTTTACTTAAAAGGGTTAATCTTTATGATTGTTCTACAAAGAATTACTTCTGGATGACCCAAAGGTTTTACAACCATTTGCAAGCCTACCACGTACATTTACAGGTATCACCTCGCCATAATCCCTGGGAACCACGCGTACAGTGCAGATCCGAAAGGATCCCAGTGCCATCTTCAAAGTTTCTTAGTATTATAATCATATGTTTAACCATTTTATGGAAAAGAGTTAGTAGATCTATAGATCTATCTTCAAATCTATCATCCTTGCACCATACCAAGATAAGAATAAGAATAAATCTCAAACTTAACCATAAATAGACAGATCCGTGAGTTTCAAATTAGATCTGGCAGTACCACATAACAGTATGTTAAAAACAAGAATCACATACTTACTTTCCCACTGGCTCTGATACCAGAGGGGCAGAAGCTAATCTCCCAAAAGGGTAGATGGGATTGGAATAAGCGAGGAATGTAAGGAACAGGAAGCAATAAACAAAATTAAACTCAGGCGATAGAGCCAATCATATGCAAGCGTATGCTAAGTAAAATAGGCGGCAGAGCCGACCAAATGCAAGTATGCAAAAGCAAGATCAAAACATAAAATCTGGTGGCAGAGCCGTCCAGAAGTATTATTGATATAATAAAAGAAATACAAATATTAAAAATTGGAACTTAAAAGCTTATAGGGGTATAGCTCTTAAGGCTCGAGAGGTTTTTGAGAGAGAAGAATCCGCAACTTGGGTGAAGGATTGAATGCCTTCTGAAGTGACTGAGGGAGTCTATTTATAGAATAATAGACCGTGCTACAGTGTTTTGCTATAGTGAAAAGTGCACAGTGATATACAGTGATAAGTGCACAGTAATTTACAGTAACATTGCTACAGTAACTTCCCGCAAAATCCTTTGCTGGCGTTATGGCTGATGTCAGCAGCAAATGGGTCCTGATTTTGATTCATTCTGGGTCATAGTCAGGGTCATCCTCTTCTTTTGATTGTTCTTCAGACGAACTGGATGAACATTGATCGGGAACCTTTCCTTTAAGCTGTTGTAAAAGGTTCTCCATCTCCTGGATGTAGTCTTCTTTGCTGGTAGAGCCTGCTAATTTGGCTTGAACTAGCCTTCTCTACTGCAGGAATAAAGTGTTTGCTACATCTGTTGGTGATAGAAATTTGGGGTTGCTGGAAAACTATTTTCCAACTGCTGGTAAGTAGGTTTTTGTGGCATCCTTCCATGCCTTGTACCACTTACAGTAACCTTGAAGGGCTAACCAAGGCATACCTCTGAATCCTTCCCGTTTGTGAAAAATAAACTTCTGGGTGTATATCCATGGAATGTGAAATCTGAGGAAAAATTAAAGCAACTGGGGAATGTGCTGGTCTCCGTGAAATCTAGAACAAAAATACTCAAATCCTTCTTTCACTGATGGAGGAAATATGTCTGCTAAATGACCGTAAATAGGCCACAATTGGTGCAAAAACCATTGGGAAAAATCTACTGGCAAGTGTTTGCCACAAAGGAGGATATATGAATGTTTTTTAGTATGTTTTTGAAAGGTTAGCGCATTAAACCACGCGTCTCTATAATCATAGCAACTGAAAAATTGGGGGAAAAGTGGTTGGGAAAGTTTTCTGACTTTCACAAGGTGATAATCCCATTCCTTTGGCGGGATGATTTCATTTATCCACACAATGGTATGGATGAAATAGGTTTGGGTTTTTTCCAAAAAAGATTTAAACAAACAATAATGAGTGTCTATTAGGATAAATTCATAGAACTTCTGGTTATGAACAGGAATTTTCTGAAGAAAATTGGATGTTGGGTCGAGCATTTTTTTGGCTACTACTCGAGGGTTAGAATCCCAAAGATGTGGCTCGGTTTGAATGAGTGAGTAACTCATCTCGTTCTTAATATATTGAGCTTCCTCCGAATAAGGACCTGCAGAAGAAATTGACTGAGGCACACGTGAAAAAAGTGCCTGTTTAGGTGCAAAAGGCACAGTGCTCTGTGTAGTAGGGCTTTTGGCCACCACTTGTCTTCTAGTGGGGTTTTTCACCACCACTACTTTCTTTGTGGTGCTTGTTGCAGCTATGGTTTAATTTTAAGGCGTGGTGCTTTTTGCAACCACAGCTGAAGTTGAAGCTGAAGAAGACATTGGCGAAAGATATGGTAGTTGCTTCAAGGAGTTGCGCCATTGATTTTGCCACTTCTTCTTGGTTGAAAGGAGTCATGGGTGCTTTTGAAGTAAGGCCCATGAGTTGTATCCATTTTTTAAAATCTTCTGTCGTCCACTGCGAAGCTTGCGGCTGTGCAAATTGAATATCATCTTCAGAAGAGGGTTCTTCTTCGACGATATCTGCCCATCTTTGAGGTTTGGCAATTGATATTGGTTTGGCCGGAATCGGCTGTGATGTAACTACCATTGAGATGCCTTTCATGGCATAGTCTGCAGGCGATCTACATTTTGGCTGTCTTGGTCTAGCTTCTGTTGTTTGTTGCTTTTTGGCAACTACTGCTGTTGTCTATTGTTGTTGGACAACTGTTGAAATTGACTTGTCTTTCGGCTATTGCGTGATAGCCTGTTGTTGTTGCTTCTCCTCCGGGGCTGGTAAGGGTAACCGTGGGGCTTTGGTTTTTTAGGCATGTTATCTGCCTTGATGGAATTCACGGATTAGGAAATGAGGTATGGAATTTGAGCTTCCCTTTATATATTCAATATCAAAATCAAAAATTGCTAAAATATCTTATATCTGGCAAAAATATATTTTGAAGCAATATTTTTTATATTCTTCTACAGAACAGACTTAGCTGCCTTACATTCAATGCGAAGCAAAAACTTTGGTTCAATAAATCAAATTGAAATTTAGATATGCATAAAAAAATTGCCAAAATTTTTTTTAATTGTTGGATAGTTTTGTTGTGAACTATTCTAGTGTTTTTATGCAAATGCAATGATACTTTATTTATCATTCTTAAGTTATTTTAAAGTATCATCATATCCTATGTCTGACGCATCTGTTTCTACAATTTTAAATGCAGATGGATCAGGGTGACATAGGAAAGGGAGACTCTTGACTTTCACCTTAGTTTGCTTGATAGCATTTGTTTGGGCATCTTTCCAAGGAACTGGAGGCTTTTTTAACCTGTCATGGAAGGGTTTCAGCAGAATGCTTAATCCCAGAATGAAATTAGAAATATAGTTAATACAACCAAGAAATATTTGAAGCTGCGTCTTGTCCAGAATTTGATCTGGGAATTTATCAGCAAAATGGAGGGATCGCTGGATAGGAGTAATAGTCCCTTGTTGGATTTTATGACCAAGGATCCTGATGTTTGTATGGAACAAGCTGTACTTAGTCCTAGACAGTGCTAACCCATTATCTTTAATAGTGTTAAAGAATATGCTTAAATGTTTGAAATGATGATCAATGTTTGTTGAGAAAACTTAGACATCATCTATATATGTTATAATGAAATTGGAATATGGATTAAAGATATCATTCATTATCTTTTGAAATTCAGATGGAGCGTTTTTTAATCCAAACGGCATTACGTTCCATTCATACTGTCCGAAAGGGACTGTGAAAGCAGTTTTTTACCAGTCTTTTGGGTCAATTTGTATTTGTCAAAATCCCGATTTTAAATAAAATTTAGAAAAAATTATGGCAGCATGGACTCTTTGTAATAAATCCTTTTTGTTAGGAATAGGATACTTATTCCATCTAAGTGTTGCGTTAAGAGGCTTGTAGTTGATAACCAAGCGAGGGACTCTGCGCTCGATTTTGGAGTTTTTGTTGACATAAAATGCCGCACAACTCCATGGAGATTTAGAAGGGAAAAATATCTTTTTGTCTAAGAGATCATTGATCTCTTTTTGACAAAGCATTGTAAACTCGTATCATTTAAATGGGTCAAGCTTTAGTTGGAATATTTTTCTCATCAACGTTAGGCTCGTAAGGAAGCCCAACAATGTGCCTCTTTCGTTTCCAAAATGCCATAGGCAGATCGGAACAATGCCCATGTTGAATTCTAGTTTACAAACTTTTAATTTTGGAAGAAATTTTAGAATCAGTTAGATGTTTTTGTATTCTTTGAAAATCTACTTCTTCCTTTTAAACATAATTTGCTTTTCTTTATTTTATAAAAAATGTATGATTTCATAAGTTGAAACTTATGGAAAGGAAGTAGGACGTTTCTTATGTGATAATTCACATGAATGCCTTTGTCCGTAACTAGGTATGATTTGCAAAGTCGAATGAAAGGAATACCTAGGATTACTGCATTGCAAAGGTCTTTTGCTAATAAAAATGGAGCCTGGACGTACCAGTTTGGTTCTTCTGGAGAGGTTGTGACCTTTACAGAAGAAAGTTTGTAAGTGTTTTAAAGTTTTTCACCATTGACGGCCCTCAGGCGTTCTTTGAGTTTTACAAAAAACTAAGTTGGAATGACACCTTCTTGGATACAGCTTCTGTCTGCACCAGTGTTGAATAAAGTTATGCCAGTCCAAACAAAAGACTTGCTGACAATGAGAGTTACCCTAACGTTGTACTTCTGAACCTGGCTTTTGCATACTTGCATTTGGTCAACTCTGCCGCCTATTTTACTTAGCATACGCTTGCATAAGGTTGGCTTTGCCGCCTGAGTTTAATTTTATTTATTGCTTACTGTTCCTTACATTCCTCACTTTTCTCATTCCCCTCTACCCCTTTGGGGACCAGCTTCTGCCCCTCTAGTATCAGAGCCAGTGGGGAGGTAAGAATGTGATTCTTATTTTTAACATACTGTTATGTGGTACTGCCAGATCTAGTTTGAAATTCACGGATCTGTCTATTTATGGTTAAATTTGAGACTTATTCTTATTCTTATCTTGGTATGGTGCAAGGATGATAGATCTAAAGATAGATCTATAGATCTACTAATTCTTTTCCATAAAATGGTTAAACATTTGATTGTAATACTAAGAAACTTTGAAGATGGCACTGGGATTCTTTCTTATCTTCACTGTAAGCGTGGTTCCCAGGGATTATGGCGCGGTGATGCCAGTAAATGTACCTGGTAGGCTTGCAGATGGTTTTAAAACCTTTAGGTCATCCAGAAGTAATTCTTTATAGAACAATCATAAATATTAACCCTTTTAAGTAAAAGAATCGGTATACTTACATATCTACCTTCTACATCTAACACCAAGCATAATGGTAATATAAAATCTGAACAGGCCTCTTACCAGATCATATAGTTTATAGATCTATGAAGTTTAATGCCAGATTTGACTCTTCACATGCAGTAGAGTTAAGAACTTGAATAACTTCTTTATGAAACCACTTGGTCTCTCGAACCAAGGATAGGAAGTAATTTTAAATTGTTGATATATCGTACTTTCACTCTCTCTCTTCTAGATCTACAAGTTCTTCCTCCTCATCTTCTTCCAATTTTAAGTTCAAAGAAGAGATTAATTTCTCTTATTTGCAGCAATCAATTGACGACTTGAAAATTCCCAAAACTCCCCAGTAAACAATTTACAAGTTTTAGAAATGGAGCTTGACAAGTGATTATCACATGTCTACCATTGAGCAGACTATTCCTCTGGAATCAGACCATGAGGGAGGGGACTGGGAAAAGCGAGGAATGTAAGGAACAGGAAGCAATAAACAGAATTAAACTCTGGCAGCAGAGCCGACCATATGCAAGCGTATGCTAAGTAAAATAGGCAGCAGAGCCGACCGAATGCAAGTATGCAAAAGCAAGATTAAAATATAAAATCTGGTGGCAGAACCGTTCAGAAGTGTTATTGATAAAATAAAAGAAATACAAATATTAAAAATTCAAACTTAAAATCTTACAGGGGTATAGCTCTTAAGGCTCGAGAGGTTTTTGAGAGAGAAGTGTGTAGAGAGAAGTATCAGAAATTTGGGTGAAGGATTGAATGCCTTCTGAAGTGAGTGAGGGGTCTATTTATAAAATTATAGACCGTGCTACAGTGAAACTGTACAGTATTTTGCTACAGTGAAAAGTGCATAGTGATCTACAGTAATAAGTGCACAGCAATCTACAGTAACATTGCTACAGTAACTTTTCAGAAAATTCTTTGTTGGCGTCATGGCTGATGTCAGCACCAAATTGGTCTTGATTTTGACTCATTCTAGGTCACAGTCAGGGTGATCCTCTTCTTCTGATTGTTCTTCAAACGAACCTGATGAACGTTGATCGGGAACCTTCCCCTTAAGCTGTTGTAGAAGATTTTCCATCTCCTGGATGTAGTCTTCTTTGCTGGTAAAGCCTGCTAATTTGGCTTGAACTAGCTTTCTCTGCTGCAGGAATGAAGTCTTTGCTACATCTATTGGTGATAGAAATTTGGGGTTTCTAGAAACCATTTTCCGACTGCTGGTAAGTAGGTTCCTATGGCATCCTTCCATGCCTTGTACCGCATACTGTAGCCTTAAAGGGCTAACCAAGGCCTACCTCTAAATCCTTCCCGTTTGTAGAAAATAAACTTCTGGGAATATATCCATGGAATGTGGAATCTGAGGGAAAATTGAAGCAACTGGGCAATGTGCTGGTCTCCGTAAAATTTGGAACAAAAATACTCAAATTCTTCTTTCACTGGTGGAGGAAAAATGTCTGCTAAGTAGCCATAAACAGGCCACCGTTGGTGCAAAAAACATTGGGGAAAATCTACTGGCAAGTGTTTGCCCCAAATGATGAAATATGAATGATTGTTAGTATGGTTTTGAAAGGTCAGCGCATTACACCACGCGTCCCTATAATTATAGTAAATGAAAAATTGGGGAGAAAATGGCTGGGAAAGTTTTCTCACTTTCATAGGCTGATCACCCCATTCCTTTGGCGAGATGATTTTGTTTATTCACACTATGGTATGGGTGATATAGGTTTGAATATTTTCCAAAAAAGATTTAAACAGACAAGAATGAGTTTCTGTAAGGATAAATTCGTAGAACTTCTGGTTATGAACAGGAGTTTTCTGAAGAAAATTGGATGTTGGGTCGAGCATCTTTTTGGCTACTATTAGAGGGTTAGAATCCCAAAGATGTGGCTCGGTTTGGATGATTTAGTAACTCATCTCGTTCTTAATATATTGAGGTTCCTCCGAATAAGGACCTGCTGAAGAAATAGGCTGAGGCACAGGTGAAGAAAGTGCCTATTTAGGTGCAGAATGCACCGTGCTCTGTGTAGTGGGGCTTTTGGCCACCACTTATATTTTAGTGGGATTTTTCACCACCACTTTTTTCTTTGTGCTGCTTGTAGGAGCTACGGTTGAAGTTGAAGGCATGGTGCTTTTTGCAACCACAGCTGAAGTTGAAGCTGAAGAAGATATGGCGGAAGATATGGCAGCTGCTTCAAGGAGTTACGCCATTGATTTTGCCACTTCCTCTTGGTTGAGAGGAGTCATGGGTGCTTTTGAAGTAAGGCCCATGAGTTGTATCCATTTCTTAAAATCTTCTGACGTCCACTGCGAAGCTTGCGGCTGTGCAAATTGAATATCGTCTTCAGAAGAGGGTTCTTCTTCGACGATATCTGCCCATCTTAGAGATTGGGCAATTGATATTGGTTTGGCTGGAATCGACTGTGATGTGACTACCATTGGGACGCCTTTCATGGCATAGTCTGCAGGTGCTCTACATTTTGGCTGGCTTAGTCCAGCTTTTATTGTTTGCTGCTTTTTGGCAACTACTGCTGCTGTCTGTTGTTGTTCGACAACTACTGAAACGGACTAGTCTTTCGGCTGTTGTGTGACATCCTGTTGTTGTTGCTTCTCCTCCGGGGCTGGTAAGGCAAACTGCGGGGGCTTTGATTTTTTAGACATGTTATCTACCTTGAAGGAATTCATGGGTTAGGAAATCGGGTATGGAATTTGAGGCTTATTCAACCTGTCATGGAGGGGTTTCGGCAGAATGCTTAATCCCGGAATGAAATCAGAAAAATAGTTGACAGAACCAAGAAATCTTTGAAGTTGTGTCTTGTCCAAAATTTGATCTGGGAATTTATCAACAAAATGGAGGGGTTGCTGGATAGGAGTAATAGTCCTTTGTTGGCTGTTATGACCAAGGAACCTGATGATTGTCTAGAATAAGATGTTCTTAGTCATAGACAGTGCTAACACATTATCTTTAATAGTGTTAAAGAATATGCTTAAATGTTTGAAATGTTGATCAATGTTTGTTGAGAAAACTTAGACATCATCTATATATGTTATAATGAAATCTGAATATGGATTAAAGATATCATTCATTATCTTTTGAAATTTAGATGGAGCGTTTTTTAATCCAAACGGCATTACGTTCCATTCATACTGTCCGAAAGGGACTGCAAAAGTAGTCTTGTACCTGTCTTTTGGGTCAATTTGTATTTGCCAAAATTCAGATTTTAAATCAAATTTAGAAAAAATTGTGGCAGCATGGACTCTTTGTAATAAATCCTTCTTGTTAGGAATAGGATACCTAATCCATCTAAGTGTTGCGTTAAGAGGCTTGTAGTTGGTAACCAAGCGAGGGACTCCGCGCTCGATTTCGGAGTTTCTATTGACATAAAATGCCACACAACTCCAAGGAGATTTAGAAAGGGAAAATTATCTTTTTGTCTAAGAGATCATTGATCTCCTTTTGTCAATGCATTGTAAGCTTGTGGTTCATTTGAATGGGTCGAGCTTTAGCTGGAATATTTTTCTCATCAAAGTTAGGCTCATAAGGAAGCCCAACAATGTGCCTCTTTTGTTTCCAAAATGCCATAGGCAGATCGGAACAACGCTCCTGTTGAATTCAAGTTTCTAAACTTTTAATTTTGGAAGAAATTATAGAATCACTTAGCTATTTCTATATTCTTTGAAAAGTTACTTCTTCCTTTAAAAACATAATTTGCTTTTCTTTACTTTGTAAAGAATGTATGATTTCATAAGTTGAAACTTATGGAAAGGAAGTAGGATGTTGCTTGTGGGAGAAACCACATGAATGCCTTTGTCCGTAACTAGGTATGGTTTGCAAAGTTGAATGAAAAGAATACCTAAGATTACTGCATTGCAAAGGTCTTTTGCTAATAAAAATGGAGTCTGGACGTACCATTTTGGTTCTTCTGGAGAGGTTGTGACCTTTACAGAAGGAAGTTTGTAAGTGATTTTAAGTTTTTCACCATTGGCGGCCCTTAGGCGTTCTTTGATTTTTACGAAAAACTTAGTTGGATTGACACTTTCTTGGATACAACTTCTGTTTGCACCCGTGTTGAATAAAGTTATGCCAGTCCAAACAAAAGACTTGCTGACGATGAGAGTTACCCTAACGTGGTACTTCTGAATCCTAATAGAGTAAAGATGTCCTAAGAAGGATTCTGTTTAATCATCGTCTTGGTTGGAGGTTGCAACGGCCTGCACAGCCTCTTTGAGCTTTTGTGGCTCATTAGATAATTGGTTGAGGACAAGTCTATATAGTTCTTGTCTATCTTTTATTTCCCTAATTTCTTCCTTTAGGTGTGTTATCTCATATTGAAGGTCTAAAATGGTCACTTTTGATACCTTAGAACTTTCAGAGGGAAATCTCTTAAGAATATCTGTAATGTTATAGGTATTGGCAACCTGGGGATGATTTTAAAGAGTTGAAGAAGAAGATGTTGAAGGCTTATTAAGGACTGCCTTAAGTTTTCCTAAATAATCCCTTTAAGCTCAGGATCTTGAAGATCATCAATCACTTCAAGAAGAAGATCTTGTGCTTTTGTGAGAGCACCAATCTGAGAGAGGTCATCCTGGTCAGACTCTTCTGAAGATGTAGAGGATAAATCTAAATCATCTTCTAGTATGTTGTTAAATTACTCGTCATCGGACATTTCATTATCTGCATTGTTCGAAGACTCACTTAATTCAACAAGTAATTTCTCTATTTTTTTTAGAGTGGATTCGTCAAGTTGTAGGCTCTTGATCTTCTGAGAGACTTTACAATATTTGGCAATGTGGCCTAGCTTTTCACACTTGAAACATTTGCCAGTGGAAGTAGAAGTCTTTCCATCTTTAATAAAAGATTTAGAAGACTTAATTTTTGTATAGGAAGGTTTTCTTTTCCTATTGAAATTGTATTTTCTAATTTTGGACGAATCAGTTTTAGAATTCTTCTTCCTATGAGGTTTACTACCGGACGAAGGAAGATCAAATTGTTCGCAGAAACTTCCTAAGTCTCTACGTCTTTGCGACCTATCCTTGCCAAGTTGCCTAAGCATTTTATCTTGCCTACAGATCTTAAGAGCAACTTGTTGAATCTGGCTAACTATCTGGCTATAGGTGATTTGATCGTAAGGAACAATATCACCGGAATATTGACTCTGAAATTCTTCTTTGACTAAATCTCTAAGGGACTTAGGCAAGCCATCTAGGAATTTCTCTTTCCAATAAGAGAGATTCCCATTTGGTCTTTCGTAGATCCTGGTGAGGAAGGAATCCTTATGCCACCTAAAATCTAAAAGAGTTTTACATTTAAGGTTGTTAAGTATTTCAGAGGATTTTTCTGTAAAAATACCTGGACAACCTACAAATGTTTTGCTAATAGTATATATCAAAGTACTAATTGAATCAGTACTAGTTTCACCATCCTTTAGGATTGGTTGTCCTAATTCATCTAATTTCACAGCTTGGAAAATTTATAGTTTTTCCTCGTCGCTTAAATGGGTATCCCTCCACTCCTTCAGTTGACCTGTAAAACCAGCGACTAATACATAAGTAGTACTCTAGTTGGAACAATTGTGGGAGGTTTTGTAAGCAGTGGCCACCATTGTCATCTGCTATAATTTGGCAAGAATATTATACTCGGAACATCCATCTATGTTCCACTCATAGATATTATGAGCATTATAATTATTCTGCATGGTATTAGGTCTTTCTTCTAAGACCACGTCTGGATGTGTAGCTCTAGGGTAATAGAGTTTTTTAGGCTTTCGCCAGTTGAAAAATTCCTACTTAATTGGTGCTAATTCTAGAGGAGGCTTGTTCTACAGAAATCTGTAAAAATTATTCAGATTCATTATCTGAATCGGTTTCTCCTAAAGCTCCTACGATCCTATAAGAAGATGTCTCTTCAGTCTGTCGAACTGGAGTGTCCCGGACTATTAAAGATTTCTCTATTTTCGCTATTCTCTGTTAAAGTTCAGAGAGTTTGGGAGAATCCGCAGAGGGGTGCATAACAAGTTCTCTAGTATGGGTTCTAGGGATCTCGTATGGTTAAAATAATGGAGTTGTAAGGGTAGAAGGTCCTACTGTTGGTTTCTTCAGAGAAGTAGAAAATGAATTTGAGACTATATATTCTCCAAGAGTTTTTAAATACTTGTTCGTATAATTATTTTGTTCAAAAATATTTTTAATATCTTTGCTAGTGATCGGCTCAGTGTCAGCTCTCTTTTTGAAAGGTGAGGCTGTAACAGAGCTGCTAGCAAAGTTTGTTGAAAACCCTTGTGGCGGAGGAAGTTCAAAAATTACTTCTTCGCCAATATTGATTTTCCATACTTTTGAAACATTAATTGAATTTGAAAATGGAAAATCTATTTGATTATAGTCAGCATAAATTTCAAACCATTCAAATAAATTGATTTGTTGTTTAATGACATTTAGACTGTCATAAAAAATTGATTGGATTTTCTTCCTTTCTTTTCCTTTGTACTTGTTTAAAATCAAGTTTTTTTTAAAAGATTTTCATGAGAATAAAGTTCTTTTTGGAGCATTTCTTGTCAATTTCAAATTCTGATCTCCAAAGCACCAATGATGTTGTCGTCTCCTAATTCGGCACCTATTGACGTATAAGTAGGAGAATTTGGTCGGTTGTAGGTAGTGTCGGCAGAGGGAACCATTTTTGATTTTCTACCTTATACCTAGCTTGTGGAACCCTAGATTTGAAATCTACTGTCTCGATTCTAGTGGGGCATGAAGATACTGAATGTCTAGCAGAATGAATTGATTGGATTTCAGACTGCAAAGAGGCAGAGGAACTAACTCTTTGGCTACGAGACCTCTGAAAGAAAACTAGCAACAGATCCTAAAGGAAATTATCGGATCTGGGAAACTGTCGTGTTTTGTGGCTTTTGAGCAGGAGTGGCATCCTACAGAAGCTAGTTTTCAGAAAGAGGGACTTGATTCCAAGAGATTGGCTTAGGAATAGACAAATGATACCTTTGCAGATCTGTCTAAAAGAGAACAGTTTCACCTTTGTGAGTAGTTCTCATAGCTCCAATGTTAAAGGCAGAATTCATTGCCTTATACAGAATTTTATAAATAATTGGTACTAGAAGAGAACCAACTTTAGTCTTATAATTAGATGTCTTAACATTTAGGGTTAAGGCATCTAAAATATTTTTATCCTTAAGGGAGACTGTGAAGTTAGGCCAACAATCCAAATAAATTGGACCATAGCAGAGACTGGTTTTTACCATTCCTAGTAAGGAAGCATTGAATTCTAGAAATCTAGAATCTCTAAGACAGAATAGGAGTGATGTGTCCAATCCGTCCCTGGATAAACGCTTAGCAGCAATTTATACCAAACCAAAATGAATATAATTATACTTCTTTCTATATTTTTCAATAGATTTGATATTGAGAAGTCTGATTTCCTCATGGTCTGATTCCACAGGAATAGTGTGCGCAATGGTAGACATGTGATAATCACTTATCAAGATCTATTTCTAAAACTTGTAAATTGTTTACTAGGGAGTTTTGGGAATTTTCAAGTCGTCAATTGATTGCTGCAAATAAGAGAAATTAATCTCTTCTTTGAACTTAAAATTGGAAGAAGATGAGGAGGAAGAACTTGTAGATCTAGAAGAGAGAGAGTGAAAGTACGATATATCAACAATTTAAAATTACTTCCTATCCTTGGTTCGAGAGACCAAGTGGTTTCATAAAGAAGTTATTCAAGTTCTTAACTCTACTGCATGTGAAGAGTCAAATCTGGCATTAAACTTCATAGATCTATAAACTATATGATCTGGTAAGAGGCCTGTTCAGATTTTATATTACCATTATGCTTGGTGTTAGATGTAGAAGGTAGATATGTAAGTATACCGATTCTTTTACTTAAAAGGGTTAATATTTATGATTGTTCTATAAAGAATTACTTCTGGATGACCTAAAAGTTTTAAAACCATCTGCAAGCCTACCAGGTACATTTACTGGTATCACCTCACCATAATCCCTGGGAACCACGCTTACAGTGAAGATAAGAAACAATCCCAGTGCCATCTTCAAAGTTTCTTAGTATTACAATCATATGTTTAACCATTTTATGGAAAAGAATTTGTAGATCTATAGATCTATCTTTAGATCTATCATCCTTGCACCATACCAAGATTAGAATAAGAATAAATCTCAAATTTAACCATCAATAGACAGATCCGTGAATTTCAAACTAGATCTGGCAGTACCACATAACAGTATGTTAAAAATAAGAATCACATTCTTACTTCCCCACTGGCTCTGATACTAGAGGGGCAGAAGCTGGTCCCCAAAGGGGTAGAGGGGAATGAGAAAAGTGAGGAATGTAAGGAACAGTAAGCAATAAATAAAATTAAACTCAGGCGGCAAAGCCAACCTTATGCAAGCGTATGTTAAGTAAAATAGGCGGCAGAGCCGACCGAATGCAAGTATGCAAAAGCAAGATTAAAACATAAAATCTGGTGGCAGAGCCGTCTAGAAGTGTTATTGATATAATAAAAGAAGTACAAATATTGAAAATTGAAATTTAAAAGCTTACAGGGGTATAGCTCTTAAGGCTCGAGAGGTTTTTGAGAGAGAAGTGTGTAGGTATCCGAAATTTTGGTGAAGGATTGGATGTCTTCTGAAGTGAGTGAGGGGTATATATATATATATATATATATATATATATATATATATATAGCTACACAGTGTAATTATCCAACAAAAGAATACCAATTAAAGTGGCTCCGCCGCTGCTATTTATTTTTCTCTTTTTCTTTTCGATCCTAATATATATGATCCATCACCATTGCTATTTCTAACAATACTATCTATTCTTTCTGGTCAAGAATTTTTAATAGCTGGTCCATGACTACAAATATATTTATATTATCTTATAGAGGAGGTGACAATATATATATATATATATATATATATATATATATATAAACCTAAACTAAAACTTAAAAGACCAAAATAACCTTATAAAGTTGAGTGACTATAATACCCCTCAACATATTATTATTTCAAATATGATTTTGTACAAATATATAAATATACATTATAAGAGAATTAATTAAAAATAAAATATTTAATTGAAATAAAGACAAAGTTGGCAACCCTTTGAACTTCATCATTAAAAAGTAACCTCCTATTAAATATTAAATAATTCTCCACTTACATGAATCTGGTTAATTGGGAATCCTATTAAATGATGAATTATAACTACACGTTAATTTGTTGTAAATCATAAAGTTTAAATGTCAATTCCCTTGTATTTTTCATTTGTGATTTATTGGTTCGCTTTTATTACTTCTTCTAACCTTCCATTTATATATCAGCAGTTAAGAGCTAGCTTTTATAATTTCATAACCGATTTACAAAAATGGCATATTAGTGAACTTATTACATCAATCAATGTTCTCTTCATTGTCGTAAAATATTTGGAGAATTTGAGTAGTCTCTTTGAATTTTTTTTTTGCCTAATTTCATTCAACAACTTTCTCCGTTACTACAAAGCTTCTACAAAGTTTTGAGTAAAAAACAGGTCAAAGCATTTAGCTCCAATGCCATGCAGAAACGTTAAACACCAAATATATTTCTCAAAATAAATTGCAAAAGAATTGACATTCTGTGAGCAATCCATACTATTATGTCAAAAGTAAAAATGGATTTCATGTTTTGGAATGCAAATCCAATTCTTACGGTGCATCACAAGGTATCTATTTATATTGATTGGTTCACTAATTGTTTTCAAGATATAATACTGAAAGTATCTCAATGAATTGTGAGGATCATTTTAAAGTAAGATTAATTGAACTGCCCTTATCTTTTTTATTTTTAAATATCAATAAAATATTTTAAATTATTTATCTTTTCATTTTTAATTTACCAAAATCACTGTGCGCCTCCTGAAAATTAGGCATTTGAGAAAATGTAAAGGCCTTTTGGTCTTTGAACTTGAGGAATCTAACACACTTCCCAACTCTCGATTGGAAGCCGAATACAAAAATTACTTTTTGCCCATTTAATTTTATAAATTTTCTTTTCAATTATTTTTTGTTGTTGAGTGACCTAAATAAGATCATATTTATATTTTTTTCAAAAATTTTAACTTTTACTTTTAATTTAATCACTCAAGTATAGTTTTAATAATATTTTTTTTAATTTTATACTCATTCATATGGGTTACACGATAATTTATTATTCAATTGCCTTCGATCGGTTTTTTTAGTGCAAATGACATATGTTAATAAACGATGAAAATAAAGGATTTCTTAAAATAATTCAGCCCAAGAAAATCAACTAAATTTGTGTTTTGCAATATATTAAATAAAGAGTAGAGCCAAGCATCTCTCACTTTTTAGGGCATTCCAGTAATGGATCCAAAGGAGATGGCAGCTCAGACGTACACATTATCAAAGATGTATGCAGTATTCCTTGATCTTATAATTACCAATGTTAATTCTGGTGAAGTCTAACATATATAATACATCTTTCTGTAGTGTGTTATGATCTTACTTGGTAATACGCCCATTTTAAGAGAGTCCTGATGCACCTCTTCTAAAAGAGTCCTCTTGCTTTCTTCATCTATCCATCAAATATTCTGAGCACTAAATATATATATATATGGGTGGAGCATGGACCATTCAATATGAGCAGAGATTAGTTAAATCGCAGGGGGGGCGCTGTATGAACAGACCACTGCGACTTTGACAATAAGATTTTCGCAATTACATATTATCTCCAATTCTAGCTAGATATTAGTCGGTTTTTACCAACTAAATTGTTTCAAATATGTGACATTTTAAAAAAAAAAAGAAATCACATATTTTTATCTTTTTTCGAATTTACCTTCACTACTCATATATAGTAGAATGTTGAAGGATAATTTAAATACAGATAGTCTATAATTAGAACTACCACATGTCTTTTTAGAGATGTACAGTAACCTTAAAAAACAGATAAAATAGATAGTCTATATAGCATATATATGACAACTTCTATTTAAAGGTCAAATTAGTATCCATGAGTTTGGAGAGGTTTGAGTGGGGCCTTATTTTCAAAGTTAGCTCAGTTTCCTACTAAATCTTAGAGTGCGTCACATACGCATACCGCATTCCTTTACCAAGTTCGGTAAATAAACTAACTAATTGGATTTTCTGAAACGAACAAGTTTAATTAAATTGTAGATGTGATTTATCTCCATCGATTGAACTATGAATAGAGAAAATAGTTAGGATTTCACGAATAAAATGAGAGTTGTTTGACCAAAAAATATAATTTCCGGTTAAACTATTAAATTTATATAATGAAGGTCAAATTTAGTTAAGGATAATGACATTAGATATTAAGCATAAGGATGCACGATAGATGGGACTGAGTTCACATATGATAGATGACAATAAATATGAAATACTCTTACAACAAGAATATTAAATGACATATATCTAGCAATAAATGTAGATAAATAGCATTTATGTAAATAAAGAGAATGATTCACCCGATAATGAATGGACAAGGTGAATATTCTGCCTGAAAACGATGAGTGACAGATAGATTCAAGATTTGTATGAACAATTCTTGGATCTGGTGGAAAAGTGGGAAATAATATGAACGCGAATCTTTACAAATAGGCAGCCTTTGTGTTTTTATCCGAGAGGGAGTCTTTTTCTCAAAAGTGTTCTTATCATTAAAATATTACATGCCCTTATCACTGTCTCTTCTTTCTACATATATGGGCTCTTTTTCTTAGAAAACCCTAATAGTACAAACACCAGCAATATTCACTAGAATATTTCCCTTTTTAATACCCTATTCTGACAAATTAGTCGTTACAAGTCTTATCACTAATAATCGATCTCGACTTCGACTCTTGTTGACATTTTGACTGCGATCTTTATTGATATGTTGACTACGACTTATATCGACACCTCGGCTATTAATCTCGCTATGTCTTAGGCGAGCTCGACCGATGACATTCATTAATGTCATTTTATGTTAAATATTCCAAGGGCAGATTTTTGGACTATACAATTAGTCCCTCCGCTTATTAAGGCCGAGGTCGGGCGGCCTTGGTGAGCGAACTTTTTTGTCGTTGTTGATGAAATCGGGCGAGCAAGTTGGATAGAGGTGCTTTAGGCGAGGTGGCAACATGACTTTTCATAAGTTGCAGGCTTTGGTATGCGTATTTTCAGAATAACGTCATGAATCATGCGTCATTATGATGCATTTTCCCGATGCATTGCGTCATTTCTTGCGCCTCTGCCGTTTCGATATCTGCATTGGATAATGATGGCTTGATTTCTTGGTTTTGGTGCTCGAACTCTTACAAATAGGGATCTGAGGCCATTTGTGTTTGTTTTGCTTTCATCTGATATCGGATCCCTGGCGTTTCTCTCTTTCATTTTCCATAATGAACCCTAGTCTCTATTCTGCTTTGTCGTTGCGTGCCCATTCTTCTGG
Source organism: Nicotiana obtusifolia (assembly GCA_002018475.1). Classification (NCBI taxonomy): domain Eukaryota; kingdom Viridiplantae; phylum Streptophyta; class Magnoliopsida; order Solanales; family Solanaceae; genus Nicotiana; species Nicotiana obtusifolia. The sequence continues at coordinate 49,019 of MCJB01047131.1, forward strand.
TTCTAGTGATCGTTGCTTCCAACTTCTGTGTTTTAGACATCCTCCTTCGGGACCATAGTTACCCCAACTTCCGGCTCCGGTGCGGCGTCTAATCCTACTCCCCTGGCGGTGCGTGTTCCTCCTCATGACGACAGTGCTTCTGCTGCTCTTGAGGATAATGGGTTCCCTACGGTGGAGGAAATAATTCCTCATAGTGAAAAGCCTAGATCTGATTTCTCGAGGTTACCCGAGGACGACCCAGAGGCCTTGGAATCGGTGATGAATGCGGTTGCTCTTACTGATTTCAGGGTGAAGTTCAAAATTCCTGCCCACATCGATCTGGTACCGGCAGGGCGCGACATGGTGTAGATTCATCGCCCTTGAGACTATGCATTTTACGCGTATCCGTTCTATGTTGGCTACTCATATCCCCTTCTCCCATTAGCGGAGGAATTTTACCGCTACTACAACGTCTGCCCGGCCCAACTGTCACCTTACATCTATAAACTTATCCGCATATTGACGAAATACACGAAATTGGCTGACCGTGGGATCTCTCTTCGCCACCTGATGCACCTCTTCGCACCTATTTCTATAGAGGGACGATGTTGCATCTTCGCCATCGAGGAAGTAAGAGTTTGATAGTGAAGATGGATGATAAAGCAAATCGTCAATTCTGGCTCAGCTACTTCTACGTCAAGACCAAGGATGTGGTGGACAACGCGAATGGATTTCCTGAGGCATGGAATTATGCACGTAAGTATCTTTTGCTAAGTGCTTAATTTGCCTGCTATGATTGCAGCCTAACATTCCCTTTTCCTCATTCGGTTGAGACTTCGCCCCCTCCTTTGGTTGCGGATATTCACGACTGGATTAGCCAGGTCTTGCCTCACACAGTGGGGATTCATGAATGGCCGGCCTTTATCAAGAAGTTTGGACCCAAGCTTTCAGCGACCGGTTAGTTTGTCCGTCCGTATTCATCTATACAGTGATCTTTTACATATGTCGTTCTGACCTTGTGGTCGCTTGCTCATTACGACTTTAAGTAAGAGTTGATTTTCTGATCTCTTTTGTAGCCCGAGGGTCTTCGAGGAGGCAGAAGGCTCCTACTCCGACATTCCGTAAGATGAAAGCCGTTTCTATTATTTCTGCTACGGTGAGGCCTGCTTGGTCGTTGACTACTTTTGCAGCGAGACTTTTGATTCCCCTCTGTGTCATCTAATGAATGAGGACGACAAGGAAGGATCATCGCCGAATAATGATAATGTACTTCCCCGCAAGAGGCGATCTATAGATATCAGCGAGGGAGTTGTCCGTGTGGGGAGTTCGGCGATGGAGGATTTCGTCGTCAAGAAAACGGCGACCATAGACCTCGGAGATGATGTCGAGCTACTTCCCACAATTCCGCCATCATCGGGGGCCGAGGGAAGTACGTTGCTCCCTGAGGCCGAAACGGATTTTGAGGGGTTATTGGCGAGAATCCCTGACGCCTTACAAGGGGGTGAGCCATCAATCTCGTTACCAGCCGAGGATCCTTCCTCTTGGGTTGACACGAAGGGAAAAAGTTTAGCTGAAGAGGGTTAAGAGACGGGCTCCGATATAGACGCCAAGAAGGTTAGGATGATGGGAGAAGGACTCACCCGGCTCAAGGTGAGATTGGAGGGGACCACGCGGACTATTGCGATCCCTCTGGACCAAGATCTGTTAGTTAATACGGAGGACGTGGTCCCTTCTCTTGGTTCCCTTTGTTCCGATGTGGAGGGTAAGACCCTCGAGAAACTGAAGGACTCCACTTTGTCGAAGAGCATAGCCGGCGTTGCTCTTAGGGTAAGTTTGATATTTCATTTTTATGTTCGTTTTTCATGTTGAATTTGATTTTATTCTTACTCGCTCCGGCTTTCTTTTCAGATCGTGATCTTGGAGATCGAAAGTTCCCGCCGTGCCCAAAAGATGGAGCGAAAATATCGCGAGTATCGTGATAAGCACCACGAGCTTTGCAGGCGGCTTGGTGGGAGTAGCAACTTTCGGGCTCTCCGAAGCGAGCTAAAGGAGAAGGATGATGAATTGGTGAAGGTCATCGGAAAATGTAGTGAGCTCGAGGGGGCGTTGAAGGATAAAGAAGAGGAGCTCGAGGTGAGCAGGGGGGTCGAGGCCCAATGCGCTAACCTTCAGGCCCAAGTGGTCTCATTGAGCGCTGGGCTGGAGGAGTGTCAACTCCAAGTGGTCGCATTGATTGACGAGGTCGCTGAGAAGGTGGCGGGTTTGGAGAAGGCAGAGTCGGCCCAGTTATCAGCTATGAGGAGAACGGAAGATTTAGAGGACACGATCCGCGTTCTCCGTTCTGAGCGGGATTACGCTTTGGAGACGGCTAGTCTTAGAGAGCTGCGACTTGATGAGCGGATAGGGGAGTTATAAAAAGAGGTTGTGGGCCTTTGTGATCGAGTTGTTTCCCTCGAGGCCGAAAAGGCACAATTATTAGCTTAGTTGTCCTCATCCCGCACTTTTGCTTTTCTGGATGTTCCTGGGGATTTGTACAAGGAATGGATTCACGTCGAGGCCCAATTGGATATATTCAGGGATCTTATGGGGGTGGGGGCTATTTCAGAAGTCGACTTTGAGAATGCACATGCTAAGGCAGGTAAAGCTCGGTCTGCTTGTGGCTATGACCTCGCTACACCGGAAGCTGGTGATGATGAGAAGGGTGCGACCATGGAATGGATTAAATAGGATGCCTAGTACGAGGATGAATATCCAGTTGGTGATGACGATGAGGTGGGTGAAGACGGTCTTAATGATCAAGCGGGTGACGCTGCTGAGCCAGGTGGTGATTAGTTCTTTTTTGTTTTAGTCGCGGGCATGTGAAATTTTTGTAAGCATGCAGCCTTTGTAAAAAATATTCTTAATGAAGTGTTAGTTTTGTTGTTCGTACCTTATTTCTTTTCTTTGTTCGGATTTGTGTGCTTTTATGATTTTATTGCTTGATTGCCTTTGTCGTAATAGACTTGAGTGGCTTGACGGTGTTGAAGGTAGCCTTCATTTGGTTAAGGTCGTGGGCCCGAGTAGGTAGTAATTCGAAAAGAGGTCAAATATAACGTTTAATTAATTGAGGTCGTGGGCCGAATAGGTGTTAATTCAAACGAGGTCGAATATAACCTTTAATTAATTGAGGTTGTGGGCCGAATAGGTGTTAATTCGAATGAGGTCGAATGTAACCTTTAATTAATTGAGGCAGTGGGCCGAATAGGTGTTAATTCGAACGAGATCGAATGTAATCCTTAATTAATTGAGGCCGTGGGCCGAATAGGTATTAATTCGAACGAGGTCGAATGTAACCTTTACTTGGAGAGTAGAGATAAACTTTCATGTACTTGTGCTTTATTCATACTTTTGGAGAGATTTACATATTTTCCGGGCGCTGGCTGGCAATTCAATCTCAGTCCCGGTCTATCTAGTCCATTCATTGGTCGAGCTGGAAAGATAGTGAGAGATTGAGCAATGAACTGATCGTCCGGTGCTTTCCGTCTGTGCACTTCAATTCTGAAGTATCCCCGTCATCGCCTCATTAAAAACCTCCACGAGAAAACCCAATTGGGACAAAACTCGAGCGAGGAAAAAAGAGTGCAACTTTGGGGACCTCATCCTTTTAAAAGTTGAAGTACTTGAGGTGGGTAATGTTTCAGTTTTTTGGTAGTCGCTTTCCTTCCATTGTTTCTAGTGTGAATGACCATTTGCTTGTTGCTGCCTTGATTTTGTAGGGGTCATCCCAGTTTGTTCCTGGTTTTCCTTCACGCGAGTCTTTGCTTGCTTGTGTTTTGGCTTTAAGCACGTAATCCCCGACTTTAAGTGGCCTAATCTTTGCCCTCTTGTTATAGTAGTATTCTGCTTGTTGCTTTTAGGTGACCATTCTTACGTAAGCCATATCTCTTCGTTCCTCGACCTTGTCGAGTTCTTGCCTTCTACTGTCATCGTTCAACTTTCGCGAAAGTACCTTATATTGGGCTCCCTGACCTCGAATGGTATTACTGCATCAAATCCATAGACTAACGAGTATGGCGTTTCCTCGGTGCTCGCTTTTGGCGTTGCTCAGTAGGCCCAGAGTACTTCTGGTAATACCTCCGGCCACAGTCCTTTGGCATCTTCGAGTTTCTTTTTCATGAAGTTCAGTATTGCTTGTTGGAGGATTCCGCTTGTCCTTTACCTACGGGGTGGTAAGGCATTGATAGTATTCTTTTGATGTGCCATTTTTCAAAAAATCCGGCGACCTTCTTTCCTGCAAACTGAGGTTTGTTGTCGCAGCTGATTTCTTTGGGGAGATCGAAGCGGCATATGATGTTTTTCCATATGAAGGCGATAAATTCCTGTCCATGTATCTGGGCGAATGCTCCTGCTTTCACCCATTTAGAGAAATAATCAGTTAAAACTAAGAGAAATCGTACATTACCTCGTCCGGCCGGGAGGGGGCCCACGATATCCATTCCCCATTTGATGAAAGACCAAGGGGAAGTCACTGAGTGCAGTTGTTTGCTTGCTTGGTGGATCATTGGAGCGTACTTCTGGCATTGCTCGCATTTTATCACGAAATATGCGACTTCGTTTTTCATGGTGGGCTAGTAGTATCCTGCTCGTATGAGGCACCTGACCAACGCTCGATTCTCGGAGTGAGCTCCACAGTGGCCTTCGTGCACTTCTTCAAGGACGCGCCGCGCTTGATTTGGGCCCAAGCATTTCGTTAGGGGGCCGCCATATGTCCTTTTGTACAGGTCGTTGTGAACGATGCTATACATGGCTGCTTTTTCTTGGCCTCTTTTTTATCATTGGGGAGTATACCATCCTGCAAACATGTAGCAATACGGTTGTGCCAGTCCCAAGTTAGGTTTATAGTTCTTACCTCAATTTGGTCTATCAATAAATTAAGGAGGTGGACCATACTTTGACTTTTGGTTGTGATGTTTTTGGTGGCAGCTACCAATTTGGCAAGGTCGTCTGCCTTGATATTTTGTGCTCGGAGAATCTGGTCGAGCTGACATTTGTCGAACTTGGGTAGTAGTTTGCAGATTTTGGTCTGGTATTTTTGTAACCTCAGCTCCTTGATTTGGGAAGTCCCTGTGACTTGGTTGACCACGAGCTGAGAATTGCAGCATAGCCTTAGCCGCTTCGCGCCGTATTTGAGTGCTAATCTTAGTCCTGCAATTACGGCCCCATACTCGGCCTCGTTTCTAGTCATGTCCGGGCACCTTATAGACTAGCGAATCACTTCACCTGTTGGGACTTCAAGTACGAATCCCAGCCTAGACCCCGACGCGTTAGATGCATCGTTGGTGTATAGAACCCAGAGGTTGTGTGTTTGAGAAGTGTGGAGGGCTTTCTTTCGGCTTCGGTTAGTATGTGCGCACTGAAGTCGACGACAAAGTCGGCGAGGACCTGAGACTTTATCGTCGTTCACGGCCGATATGTGATATCGTGCTCGCTTAGTTCGATGGCCCCTTTGGCCAATCTGCTCGAAAGTTCGAGTTTGTGTAAAATGCTTCTTAAAGAGAAAGTCGTGACAACTGAGATGGGATGGTATTGGAAATACAGTCTAAGCTTCCGTGAAGCTACGACTAAGGCCAGAGCCAATTTTTCAAGGTGGGGGTACCTCATCTCAGCGTCAACTAGTATCTTACTAATGTAATAGATGGGAGATTGTGTACCTTTATTTTCTTGGACTAGGACTGTGCTTACAGCTACTTCGGATACGGCGAGATAGACGAGGAGAGGCTATCCTGGTTCTAGTTTTGAGAGCAATGGTGGCAAGGATAGGTATACCTTCAACTCCTTCAATGCTTGGACGCATTTAGAGGTCCATTGGAGGCTGTTTTCCTTTTCAAGTACGCCGAAGAATTTGTGGCACCTATCGGAGGATCGCGAGATGAACCTTGACAGAGCGGCGATACGGCCGATTAGCTTTTGGACTTGTTTTTTGGTGGTCAAGTGCTCTGGTATATCCTCGATGGCCTTGATTTGGCTGGGATTGACCTCAATACCCCGCTATGATACTAAGAAACCCAAGAATTTTCCTGAGGCCACGCCGAATGCGCACTTTACGAGGTTCGACTTCATGTCGTATTGCCTGAGTACGCCGAAGGCTTCTCTTAAATGATCGATGTGATCTTCTTTCTTTTTGGATTTGACCAGCATGCTGTCAATGTATACCTCCGTCGTCTTTTCGAGTTGTTCTTTGAACATTTTCGTCACCAGTCTCTGGTAAGTTGCCCCCGCATTTTTCAGTCCGAAAGGCATGACCCTGTAGCAGCACATCCCCTGGTGAGTGATGAAGGTGGTCTTTTCCTGGTCCGCTCCTCCATAAGGATTTGGTTGTAGCCCGAGTAGGCGTCCAGGAAACTCAGCAACTCATGTCCGGTTGTCGCATCGATGAGTTGGTCGCTATGAGTTAGTGGAAACGAATCCTTGGGGCAAGCTTTGTTCAGGTCGGTGAAATCCACGCACATCCGCCACTTGTCGTTTTTCTTTTTTACCATGACCACGTTGGCTACCTATTGGGGGTAAGTCGACTCTCTGATAGAGCCAATTTCCAATAATTTTTCCACTTCTTCGCGCACCACGTCATTGATTGCGGAATTGAACTTGCGTCGAACTTGCCTTACCATGGGATAGACTGGATCGACGTTCAATCTGTGTGCGGTAATCTCTTTTGGGATACCTGGCATATATGCATGGCTAAAAGAAAACAGGTCCGTGTTAGCAATTAAGAATTTGCGAAACTTACCTGGCTCTTGGAGTTTGCAGCTGATGTAAGCTTTCTTGCTAAGATCGTTGACATCTAGCTGAACGGGGTCGAGGTCCTCTATAGTCGATCCTGCGGCCTCGGCCACATCGGGGTCTTTGATGATGTCTTTGATGTCATCGTCTACCGACCTCGACCCTATTAATTGCTACGCTTCCTTCTCTTTGTCTTTCCTTTGTTGAGTGATCGTGTAGTCTAGGGCGATGCGATAGCATTCTTGAGATGTACATTGTTTCCCGTGTATGCTGAATATCCCCCACGGAGTTGGAAATTTGACGACTGTACAAGGTGGAGGGTATAACTCTCATGATATGTATCCACGATCACCCTATTATGGTGTTGTATGTTGTGTCCTAATTCATGATGTGGAATGTGGTCTTCAGAGTGACGCCACCTACCAGGACGGGGAGTGTGATCTTGCCAGATGTTCATTCAAATACATTATTAAAACCCGTTAGTGTGATGCAGCGTGGCACTATCTTGTCCTCGAGTTTCATTTGTGTGAATACTCGGGGATGGATAATATACGTGCTTCTTCCGTCATCTACCATAATCCGTCTTACGTCGGTATCTAAAATTTGTAAAGTAATAACAAGAGCGTTATAGTGAGGGAATGTCAAACGGTTGGTGTCTGACTTATCGAAGATGATACTTTCTTCGAGTTCGTCATACCGTTCGTAGGTGATCAACTGTTTGAGCTTGTGGGTCGTGGTGAACTTTACGTTGTTGATGGAAGCATCGTCTTCACCGCCAATGATCATGTGGATGGTGCGGGCTGGTGAGGGCGGCTTCGGGGTCCTTGATGTTGTTCGCGCCCCTTAGCAAAGTTAGTTCTTCCCCGATCGCTCAGCAGTTCTTTAAGGTGCCCCTGTCGCAGCATACTTACGACCTCTTGTCTTAGGACGATGCAATCTTCGATTTTGTGTCCTCGCTCTTGATGGAACTCGCAGAGGGCATCTGATTTTCTGATATTAGGGTCTGACCTCATCTTTTGCGGCCACTTCACCTTTGACCCGAGCTTCTCCAGGACGTAGAAAATCTCCTAGTGACACGCAAAAATTGTGAGCGGATAATAAAGAGCGCATACCTCTTTCATTCCGGTGAGTCCCTATTCTTGACCGGGGTGGGCCTTCTTCATGGCGGGCTGAGGGTATTGCGGTAGTTCTAACATATGAGAGATGTCGGTCCCGGTTTGGCCGGTGAGGTTGCCGGATCTCTTATGATATCACTTCTCCGATCTTTTCTGGATTCTTCTTGTACTGAGGTCAGTCGATGAGTTAGCCCATTGAGGTCGTCTTCGTCTGCTCGAACTTCGACACAGTATGTATTATGTATTTCGTCCCAAGTTGTTGGGGGGTATTTCATAAGCCGACTCAGTAATTTTCTTATCGCTCTCGAATCATTTCTGTTCAGTCCGTTTTGAAAAGCGGCCACCGCCATTCCTTCTGACACATTGGGCAAAGTCATTCTCACTCGATTGAAACAGGCCAGGAAATCCCTATGTCATTCTCCTGGTGATTGTTTGATAGCAAAGATATCATTCACTCTCGCCTCGGCCTTTTTGGCTCCCGTATGGGCCATTATGAATTTATCCGCCATTTCCTCGAAAGTTTCGATGGAACGGGCTGGTAGTTGTAAGTACCAGGTTAGTGCTCCTCCCGTGATGGTTTTGCCGAACTTCTTTAGCAGAATAGAGGATACTTGTTCCTTTGTGAGGTCGTTGCCTTTCACGGCGGTGACGTAGTGGGTCACATGATCCTCGGGGTCGGTCGTGCCACCGTATACTTTCAAGTAGGGTGGCATTTTAAAAGTCTTCGGTATGGCGTGCGGGCAGCGCCGTCGCTGTACGGCTGCTCGACGAACCGACCAGTATCTCTCTTCGGTAATAACTTAGGAGCTCCCAGTATTTTATCAACCCTTTCTTGGTGCTCTCTCATTTGGTCCCGAAGTGCCTTGTTCTCATTTTTCATTTCTTCCATCCTGTTCAAAATGGTTGTGAAGGCGTCATTACCTGCATTATTAACAACATTGTGAGTGATACCTGTTGTTGGGGGCAGGGGAAGCTGATCATGTTGCTCGTTCTCCGGTGGCATAGCACAGGTTCTCATAGTCGCTGCGGCCGCGCCCTAAACGAACTTATGGAGGACGCTGGTCATTGTATCAATTAACCAGGCTTCAAGGAGCTTCTTTATCTCTGGCGGTGCCTCCTCTCCCATGGATGTGGAGGCTGTCTTGCCAAGGGATTTCATGATGTTGCAGTGGGGAGTGGGTGATCCACCTCGCCTAGGAGAGGCATTGGGCATTGTGTCCTCGTCCACTGCTTCTGAGCTCTCGTGGATGATGTCCATGAGGTTGGTTGGGAGGTCACTCACAATTCTTACTCTTTATTCTCTGTTACCTGCCATGTTAAATCTATGCAAGAGGAGAGAGAAAGGTTCTTTTTCTTCTTTTTTTTTACTTTAGCAATCAGTGTCGGTTGTAGATCTAGAAGAATCTAAAAAGCTTAGCTAGAACATACCCACAGACGACGCCAAATTGTTTGACCAACAAATATAATCTCCGGTTAAACTATTAAATTTATATAATGAAGGGTCAAATCTAGTTAAGGATAATGACTCTAGATTTTAAGCATAAGGATGCACGATGGATGTGACTTAGTTCGCATATGATAGATGACAATAAATATGAAATACTCTTACAAAAAAAATATTAAATGACATATATCTAGCAATAAATGTTGATAAATGGCATTTTGTAAATAAAGAGAATGATTCACCCGATAATGAATGGACAAGGTGAATATTCTACCTGACAACGATGAGTGACAGATAAATCCAAGATTTGCATGAACAATCCTTGGATCTGGTGGAAAATTGGGGAATAATATGAACGAAAATTTTTACAAAAAGGTAGCCTTTGTGTTTTTATCCGAGAGGGAGTCTTCTTCTCAAAAGTGTTCTTATCAGAAAAATATTACATGCCCTTATCATTGTCTCTTCTTTCTACGTATATGGGCCCTTTTTCTTAGAAAACCCTAATAGTACAAACACCGGGAATATTCACTAGAATATTCCCCTTTTTAATAACCTACAAATTAGCTGTTACAAGTCTTATCATTAATAATCGATCTCAATCTCGACCCTTGTTGACATTTTGACTGCGATCTCTGCTAATATCTTGACCACGACTTATATCGACACTCGGTCATTAATCTCACTATGTCTTAGGCGAGCTCGACCGATGACATTCATTAATGCCATTTTATGCTAAATATTCCAAGGGTAGATTTTTGGCCTATACAAGAGTGTTTTATGTCCTTTGGAGACTATACTAACATTTCAATAGTCCTAATATTTAGTGTGGCTTGGTAATGCTAACAAAGCAAAGCTCTTTGATTAAACCCTTTTTCCTTTTTCTTTAGGAAGATTGGTTAATTTTGCCCTTCAACTATTGGAAATAGGAGAATTATATCCCTATTTAATTTTGATCTCAGAAAAATTTTGTTTGTACCTTTTACATAGTGTAATTTTCTGACAAAAAAGATTCAATTGAACCACATTCTCTAAGGGTAGCTATGTCTACGCCCCTGCCTCTACCCTTAACTAGATATTTCGAATTAGAAGAATAAAGAATCTTTCAGTAGTGGCACTTAGGCATACCTGGTGTGAATCCTTATTATGGATCAGTGGGGTTCAAATAGCAAATGGTTAAACCATTGACGAAAAATATGCTATCTACTTTGCGGTTGGATTAGTAAATACTCAAATTATGTTGACTTTGATATTTAATAGTAGAACAATATGCTATCTACTTGGATAGTTTAGTTCTCTTTCTTTATTACCTGAAAGCAGACATGAACAATAGCTTTAGATAATACTAGAGATTTTGAAGTCAAGGGCAAAAAATATCATTTTCATATATTTCTTAATAGCCAATAGGCTGATTGATGAATCCGCAATCAATAAATAATGAAGTAAACAAAATAAATAAGTATTAAACAAGGAAAATGTCAAACTACAAGCTATACTGTTGAACATATTTCTTAAACTATTTGTCAAATGATTCACGTTTTCCTAACCTATTCTATGGAAAAAGCAAGGAAATGGGACTGAATAACCAAAAGGGATGTTTGAACATATATTTTTAGGAAGCCTATTGTTTGAATTTCCAGAGAAGCTCAGGCTACTAAAGAAAATGGCATGGCAAAGATGGGTATTTTTTCTGTTTCTGATGTTTAGAATGATGCTTTTACCGCAAGTTTTTGCTGAAAATGATACCTTAACTCAGTCCCAAGAATTGTCGTTGGATCAGACGCTTCTCTCTGCTGGCAAAATATTTGAGTTAGGCTTCTTCAATCCAAGTAACTCGAGCAAAATATATCTCGGTATATGGTTCAAGAATATTCCTGGTAAGAGGATTGTATGGGTAGCAAACAGAGAAGATCCAATACCAGCTTCCGACACTGCTGCAATCTTGAAGATTGGAATTGAAGGGAACCTCAGAATTGTAGATGGCAACCAAAATACCGTTTGGTCAACAAGTGTCAGTGTCCAGTCTAATAATACAATTGCTGTGCTAACAGATAAAGGGGAATTCATTCTTAAAGATACTGGCTCTGGAACATCTTTATGGAATAGTTTTAACTATCCTTGTGATACCTTGTTATCAGGAATGGTCATAGGATACAGCAGCAGGACCGGGGTGAAACTAGTCTTATCGTCGTGGAAAGCTGAAGATGACCCGTCGCCTGGAAATTTTATTGCTGGACTTTCGGTAGAAATGCCACCTCAAGGCTTCACTTGGATTAATCACTCAACGCCTTACTGTAGAGGTGGCCCGTGGGATGGAGGGAACTTTATAGGCGTACCTGATGACGAAAAGGGGTATGCAAGTGGTATAAATATAGTATCAAATAAGCAACAAGAATCTGCCTTTCTCAGTTTGAATACTTTTAACGATTCATATGTTAAAATCATGGTCCTAAAACCATCAGGGATATTGCAGATGATGCAATGGGAAGAAGAACTGAACACGTGGAAAGTCAGATGGGAGGCACCAGATAATCCGTGTGATGTTTATGGAACTTGTGGTCCTTATGGTGTTTGTGATAAGAATAAGTCTCCAATCTGTGATTGCTTGAGAGGATTTGAACCAAAGTCACCAGAGGAATGGAGTAGAGGAAATTGGACTGGTGGCTGTGTGAGGCGAACAAAACTTGTATGTGAAATCATTACAAGTGGCATAGCGCCAAAGGGATCCAAAAATGACAAGTTTTTGCAGTTGAGTGAGATGAAACTGCCAGATCGCTACACATATTTGTATGATTATGGTTCTCAGAACTGCAAAGAGTGGTGCCTGAATAACTGTTCCTGTGCAGCCTACGCATATCCAGATGGAATTAACTGCATGGTTTGGACTGCAGAAGAACTTATGGATGTTCAGCAGTTTTCATATGATGGTGCGGATTTGTTTGTTCGTCTTGCTTATTCTGAACAAGGTAAATTCAGTTCTCACCATTACGCTTGGATGTTTAAAATTTGTATGTTGTCGCCTTTTTGTAGTACAGTCAGACCTCTCTATAATCGCCTATGTTGCTCGGACTTTCCGAAATTGTAGCCGGGTGCGTGTCGATCCTCCAAAAGTAGTGTATTTTTGGAGAATCCGACACGAGTGCGACTGCATTTTGGAGAGTCCGCGCAGCATAGATAATAGCATCCCTATATAATAGTCTAGTATACTAAGCTCTCGCTATGCACGGGGTTCAGGGAAGGACCGGACCACAAGGGTCTATTGTACTCAGTATTACCCTGCATTTTTCCAAGAGGCTGTTTCCTAGTCATATGACAGAAACTTTACCAGTTTCTCTCGGAACTAAGTTTTATGTTATGTTATAATATATGTCCTCTATAACACCACTTCACTACAGCAACCAAAAAATATCGTAACAAACGAGGATGTTATAGAGAGTTTTGATTGTATAACATAATATAGTTTCAGATGAAGATAAAAGGAAGGCAAAACTTATCATCGGCTTCACAACTGTTTCAAGCATTCTCATACTGGGTATCTTTGGATGCATTTTCTACAGGTGGAAAGCAAGTCAAAGAGGTAACTATTCTCCTGATTTCAAGAGTTTATTGCAGATCATAGTAATTAGTAATTACATAGAGTAGTATCATAATAAAACTTTTAAATTGCTTTCTTATATTACTTTTTGACCTACAATGTCTGCTCACATGTGGATCCAAAATAAAATCAGGAAATCGAATAAATAGGGTTAAAGACCTCATTCCGGCTGATACATCTACAGACAATTTGTGGGAAGAGCAAGTATTGCAAAAAGATTCATCAGAACTACTGTTTGTTGACTTTGCTAAGTTGGCAATCGCAACTGCGAATTTCAGTGAAATAAACATGATTGGAGCGGGAGGATTTGGACCTGTTTATAAGGTAATATCCGTCTGTCTAGCGAGTGATTTACAGACGAATAACTTCTACTAATGAAAACTAAAGCCATCATTGCGAATATCATACAGGGAAAACTGGAAAATGGACAAGTAATAGCTGTGAAAAGATTATCTAGTTACTCTGGACAAGGAATTAAAGAGTTCAAGAATGAAATCTTGCTCATCTCCAAACTGCAGCACAGGAATCTTGTTAGAATATTGGCCTATTGCGTTTATGGGAAAGAGAAGTTACTAGTTTATGAGTACATGGCTAATGGAAGCTTAGACACTTTGTTGTTTGGTAAGTGGTTCCTAAAATTAATAATATATCTTATGATAAAGAGGAAAGGGAGCTTTGGCGTAACTGGTAAAGTTGTTGTCATGCGACCAGGAAGTTATGAATTTGAGTTGTGGAAACAGTCTCTTGCAGAAATGCAGAGTAGGACTACGAACAATAGACTCTTGTGGTCCGGAAGCTTAGTACACCGGGCTGTCCTTTTCTTTATGATAAGAAGTTTCATTGCTTTCTTCAATTGTATAACTATTTTTGATGTGCTGTTAATCATACTGTCAGATCCAAGCAAAAGCCATCAGCTTTCTTGGCCAAAACGTTTCAACATGATTCATGGAATTGCTAGAGGGCTTCTTTACCTTCACCGCGATTCTTCATTAAGGGTCATTCACAGAGATCTGAAGGCAAGCAACATTCTTTTGGACGATGAATTGACTCCAAAAATCTCAGATTTTGGGTTGGCCAGAACCTTTCAAGTGACTCAAGAACTAAACACTCAGAGAATTGTGGGAACATTGTAAATTCCTTTGTTTCTGCAAGCAGAAGTTTCTCTTTTCGCTCTTCTTGTAGCTTTAGACAAATAGTTCATAATATCAAATACTGATACATATTTATACAAATATGTTGCAGCGGTTATATGTCACCTGAATATGCCATGGGAGGACTATTCTCTGAGAAATCTGATGTCTACAGTTTTGGTGTTTTGGTACTGGAGATTGTTAGTGGCAGAAGAAACAGAGGATTTTATGACCACGACAGGCAGTCGAACCTTCTTAGTTATGTAAGTCCAAAATTAGCCGGACCTCTTTCAACAAATTTAGTATTCAAGGTTATCTACTTATCCCATACCAGCATTATTAGAGTTAGTCTTGTGTTTTATTATTGTTAAATTTCTATTACAATATATTATTCCTTTCACTTCGTTTTCTTATTATCTTGTTACTGTTTGTTGCTACTGCTTTCTTTTTCCTTGAGCCAAGGTTCTATCGGAAACAGTATCTCTAAGGTCTGCACGCACACTACCCTCCCCATACCTCACTTGTGGGATTATACAGGATTTGTTGTTATAGTAAGATTATCTACTTATTTCCAATTTTTAAATAATTTCAGGCATGGCAGCTTTTGACTGAAAGCAAGGCATTAGATTTAATGGATAAAACAGTTTCCTGCTCATTTTCTCCTGTGACAGTACTGAGATGCATACATATTGGCCTGCTTTGTGTCCAAGACAATGCAGCTGATAGGCCATCAATGTCATCTGTTGTTCTTATGCTTAGTAGTAGCGAGATGGATCTGCCTCAACCAAAGCAGCCTACATTTATCTTTCAAAGATGGCTGTATTCTGATCTTCAATCACAAAGCAGCAAAGCTCAGTCCATTAATGATATGACTATATCAGTGGCAGAAGGGCGATAACTGAAGACCAAAATATGAATTATAGAATGAGTTTCAAGATTGACTATACCATTCTCCTTTATGTGTACACAGCTCGTCTTAAGCTAGTTTATTCATCTAATCAAGTCCCCTTTTCTTCTTCTCTTTTTCTTTTTTCTCCATAAGGACTGCCCTTACCCAAACTGATGCAAATGGATGAGTTCAATATGTTTGGTTTGTAAGTTTAAGCCAAAATATGATTCCACTTGGGCAGCAATCTGCTTACCTTGAATCTTTGCTGCATCCAATAATAATGTGAAAACTGCGTCCATAATCTGATTTAGATCACATAGTTCTGTGCTAAGCATAAAAGCTATGATTTGGCTAAATGAACTGGCAAGGACGGAAGCTCATGGGAGGGGTAGAAGCGCGCAGGGGCAGAGGGATTCCAGAATAAGCAAAAACTAGAGGAACTGAATTTTTACCCTTAGGGTGTGTTTGGTGAACGAAAATGTGTTCCTTGGAAAGAAATAAGTAGTTTCTTATTTATTTTCTAGTGTTTGGTTAGGTAGCAAAAAATATTTTTGAAAAATATATAATTTAGGCATACACCATGTGAGACGAAATTGACAAGAAAATGAACTTTGGCTCCAGATATAGCCCCTTTACATCTAATTTTTCTTGGTTTAGTTGTTCATGTGTATCTCATCTCAAATTTCAATGTGGTCCGGGTACTCAAGACGAAAGGAGGATTATAAAGCCAGCAGTTAGGCATGTAATGGAACCTTTTGCATGATTAGTGAATGCAGAAGGGTAAAAGGCAAAGAGAAAAGGCGCGAACAACATTCCGTCATTAAAACAAATAGCGAGGGCATCAACAGCTTCCAACACTGGATCTCAAAAACACATAATTATACAGGAAGAAAACCCCTAAAATAAGGCTGGGTGCTACACAAAATACTTGAGATGCTAATGTAGAGAAAGTTACACCACAAGAACCAAATATAATCTTTCTATTCCATTGCAAGTTTGTGTAATGGGTATTTCAAGTGGAAAACAAACGAATTAGTAAGGGTCTTCCAATGTAAAAACCTCGGAAGTAACTTCCATTTTCTTTGCATGAATCAATTAAATCATGCTACTGTTGAATTCTGCACTCGTATGAGCTTTCACTGGGGAGATGGGTACAGAGAGAAAAAAGAGGTAGAAGTATCAAAAAGTTAATTATGTTTATCCCTGTTCCAAAAGTGCGAGGAACCTGAATGTAATGTATTCTCAAATGCTCCCTTTAGTCAAATACCAGAGAGGAGGTTGCTGTATGTTTTCATTCATCTTGTATATTTTGTATAAATAAGTGGTGACCGCACAAATTCGGATCCTTGATATTCTTCTAGTCATAACTTACTTCCTTTTGCAGTCCTCGGTTTGTCCTCGGCTTGTTTTTGACTTGATTCTCTTACTGCCTGAAATGATTTATGAAAAGATCACATATGCATGTCAATTACAATGATTGAAAATGTTGAAGGAGCAATTGCAGGATAACAAGGGTGAAAGAGCAGGTTGAAGGGACTATGGAGAGAACTAAGAGCAGCTGACCAAAAATCAATTTATATATCTTTAACTAAAAAAACTAACAAAAAAAATTCAAAGTAATAGCAAGCAGTAGTTGGTTCATCTGTCAAACCTAAATAGGCACATGGCAACAAATCCACAGTGACCTTCATGAGGATCAACCACGGATCATTTAGCATAACGTAACAAGTAGATCGACAAAAGGATCACGTAACCTTTTCCACAAGTCTTACTACATCTGACAAATGCAATCACAACGGAGTTCTCCCCGTAAGTATCCTGCACTTAAATATGTTAAGGTAGATAATAGGGGTTTAAGGAGTAAAAGTTCACTAGAGAGGAATAGAAGGAGAATGGAAATGGAGTTGTGGCGATCTATTCTCATTTAGTTACATAAATCTTTACATCACTGAATTCCTGATATAAATTGCTTTGTTTCTCCCTGAAAGTAGTATCATCCTTAAAAGATCACAAGTGTGGCAATGATACATTTTTCCCTTAAAAATTCATAATAACTCCTCTGAAATGGACTATTTGCTTGCTTGCAGAACTTGAATAGTTAACTTGGTAAAAGTGCAGTTTAGCAACTCCAAGAACGATTCAGCAAAAGTATAATGGCTGATATTATACTTATCTAACTCCTTTGTGATTTTCATGCCAAGAACGGATGAATTTCCAAGCTCTCTAATGTAAGGAAGACAGAAATATAGAAGCAATAAGTATCATGCCACCACTTGATGACAACATCCTTATAAGCAACTCTAGCAACACTTAGAAATTAGCTGCAACTCACAATGCGGCAGATGGAATGAAACATATCAGCACCCAGTGTTTACACAAAACCAAGTAATTGAACCTTAAGAGATTCAGATTAAGCTGAAAATATATTACTACTTAAGCATAGTTAGGTGACAAAAATTTATATCCAAGAAACATGTCTCGCATTCATTTGCTTGGTGCAAACACCGAGTGCGGGTAAGTTGTTTCCTTCTCTTGATGCCCGGACTGTATATTAACTTAAAGATGACTAAGTCGTACACCGAATAACAACCAACTAAGAAAAGTAGAGTCGAGTACTGTGGATGCAAGGTAAGGCAGATTTTGGATCAAAAAGAAAATGCATTCTCAATTTAAAGATAAAAATGAAAAGACAGAAAAACTGAGCTATTCAACCATCATAATCAAGAGTGGCCATTAACTCCTACAAGTGACGGAATATACAGCTAGACCTCACGCCTTTGCACAGGAACAGCTAGAGAATAATTTTTGGTTTAATAAATGATAGTAACTGTTAATGCTGACAGATCACTAAGTAAAACAAAATCAAGAGGTATCCAGATTCCATAACAGAGCATAAAAGGTTACTGCTGGCTAAAAGAAGAAAATTTAGTTTTATCATCCAAGGATTTTAGAAATATGAAGAAAAATTAGTTACGGAAAAAAAAAAGTCCTGAACAATACGCAGACATGAAGAAGCATAACAGACAGACAGAGGGTTGCAGACTGCATTTCACTCGACAAACTTTGAATTACTATTTAAGAACTAAGCAATTGAACTAATAAAGTTTGTAGATGATGAAGGATTTCAAAAATCTCAACTAAACGAAGAAAAATTACAAAAAGGAAAGTCCAAATTAGGTTGCACTCCTTGTGTTAATCCTCAGGGACTTTACTTCAATAATAACTCAGTGGCATTGAAACACATTTCTGGAAAAGTTTTTTGGACAATCTTTTTTGAATAATTTTAAACAAATAAAAATGTGGTCAAATAATTACTTTCTTTGCTTGTAAATTTTTTTTTTTTTTTTTTTGAGATAACCGGCCAAACAAAATTTCAAAATGCAGAAAATTTTTGAAGAGAAGTTTGCACGCCAAACACAAACTTCAATAAGGAAAAAACCACCTAACATTCATGGCTACAGATGAACACTAATTTAGTGAGAAATCATAAAGATAGATATTGAATTCCTGACGCTTTCTGTATTATGTTTCTACCATTTTGAGGTAACAGAACAACATAAAAGAAAATTCCTATTTTTCTTTTTCACTGGTGCCTATTACTTCTTTTCACAGCAGTTCAGCACAGAGCTCAGAATAATTTTTTTCTAGATGACAACCCAAATAATTACAATGAAGTGGTAGAGATGATGCTTCGAATATCTGAAAGCTTTTTTAAAGCATATTACTTGATTAGCCCGGATTCTCCCACTACACATTAATTCAGGTCGTCACATAGAAGTAGTAAAAATGCCTCATACCTAGTCATTGTTTTAATCAGAGAATGCTTCAGGTCTATATATTAAGAGAGGAAGCAGGTAATTTGACAAAATTGTAAACAAACATGAGATAAGTTAAATAAGAAAACAATCAGCTTCACAATCGTATCCTCATAAGAAATGGAAGGAGAGCAAAGGATTTATATTTAGTCCATTATCACAGTTACAGCATATACTAGGTCCTGATTTTCACTGTCCACATAACTCTCCTATCACCTAATAGAATCTGGATACAGGGGTGAACATGCAACACAGGAACATATTTCTCCAGTAGAGCTGGAAAAGAACTAAACAGTTGCTTTTTGTTAAATAGTGCTGTCCGGGCCAAATCTTGGGCGCACCCCTCGACTAAATCCATAGGACAGTCTGCTACAACCCATAAGTAGAGGTGCAGGTAATCTTGTCCGCCAAGACTAGAGCAAATCAAACGGACAATTAACATAACAAATCAAACTAGAGACAAATAAGGTCAAATTTGTGAGGAAAATTGAGAACGTTCAAATTGATAGTAATAGTTCAACCATTTTCTTGATGTGTAAATGCATTTGCACAAAGGATCAAGTTCCACCAGGCACCAACAGCCCCACAAGACAAAGTCCTGTGGTGCAGATGCAGCTTACCTGAAATATTTCGGTGCCTTTTGAATATTTACCTATATTATACTGGATACTTGCACTTGCACCAAATACTCTATCACCTATGCACTCAAAATCCTACAAGATCTAATTTTTATCATGCAAGGCTGGTTGCAAGTCATGTATATTCGATGTTAGCTTCCACAAACTGATTCTTCTTGAAACTTATTATATCCTCGTATAACAGCAGCTCAGGTTTTAAGGACCGTTACTAACTATTCAAAGTAGCATGCTCAGAAGCCATAACATAAAGGAAACAACTTTCAGTGAACAAGAGGCACTCAATTAATTCCTGAAACTTTGATTCGCAAATTCTCCATGAAAAACACCAATCTGCAATATGATCAATTCCCAAGCACCACAACTGCTACTACTATGACTCAATCCTAAATTAGTTCGGTCAGTTACATGAATACTCTACGTCCACTACACTCCATTTGGGTTCGCTTCATTCCAATACTTTATAATTATAACAAACTGGAGGGTTCTCGAAACAAAGAAAGAAACAATTCCCAGATGGCCTAAACAAAAGGTTAAATTGCGGGATCAACAGGCACATGTAGAATACAGCAAATAACTGGAGAGAGAGAGAGAGAGAGAGAGAGAGAGAGAGAGAGAGAGCTCTAACCAATGAATGCAGAGGTGGCGGCTCCATATGAACAAATCGGAGAGACATCCTAGAGATCTCAGAGATAGCAGCCTCTTGAATATCAGCAAGGTCGCTGGTTAACTCCTCATAGGCTGCCTCGAATGCCTCCTGCCAAAACTTAGGCAATCTGATCCGAGGAGTATTAGTATACACATCCCACATATGCTTCACCAACTTCTCCCTCTCTTCCATTTCCTACCAAATAAGATCAAATCATTTTCTCAAAGAATCAAATCAAACACTATTATAGTTTACCCCCTGCATCCAAAATATATATAACAGTCTTGGCTTATGAATAGTCAATTTAACTAATTCTCCTAGATAAATCGAACTAGATTAATTGCTCATTTTTAATAAAATTTGTAATTCTTCTCATATCAAAATGAAAAGGAAAAAAAAAATGTTAAGTTACATACATACTGTTTTTTAAAAGTATCAGTGGATTTTAACCAAAATAATAGCAGGTTAGTAACCATTTTTACTTGATTACCAATTAACACTAATCAAAAGATTTACCTGTATTACCTATTAAGTGATCCGACTGTGTAAATAATTTCTAAACTGAAAATGTAAAGAGTTTGTACACTATCAGTGAATTTTAACAAGTGATCAATTACCTTCTTTACCTAAATTACCGATTGATGTTATCAGAAGATTTACATGTAATTAATTAACTATAAAATGACATGATCGTGTTATATTTTTTACACCTTCCACTGCATAGAAAAACATAGTCAAAATTGAATAATAATGGATGAAATTATTTACAAAAAGGAAAAGTATAGGGCATAGTAAACGTACGATGACGTCGAGATCATCGGAGAGAGGAAGGTTGAAGTAATCGGAGAGAGCGTTGAGGTTGCCGGCGGACCATCGGAGAGTAACAGTACCAGTAAACATTGACCAAAATGCTAGCAAAAGAATAGCGGCTAATGCCCAGAACTTGTACCGACCGCGACCGAATATTGTGGCATCAGATGTGGAATTCTTCGAATGTGTTGTAGGTGTAGATACTGGAATGGATTCGTCATCCTTCATTTCCAAAATGATATATGTGTGTAAATTTGTTTAGTTTTTCGTACTCTTAAACTCTGTGTGTGAAGGGGGGACACTCAGATGTGGATGCACAGTTGAGTCGATCTGAAAGAGAGAGGGAGAGAGAGAATCTGTAATTCTGTGTTACCGGAAAAGGGAATTGCGGGCCAGCCACGTTGAGGGGAAAGAGTTTGGAATTACGTGCGGATTGGATTTGTAGTAAAATATGGTTACGGTTGGTGGGTTTCGTTAGCCCAACTAGCACTCTATGGATATTGGGCTAGTCATTTGTTCGGGCCAAGTGCACAAATAAAGATCCCATTTTGGGATCGTTGTTTAAACTGCAGCTGAGGTTGAAATTTTTTGGCAAATTTATACCAATAACAAACATACGATGAAGTTTAGCTATTTCGGACAACTTTTGCCTGAGAGTAGCTTTATCAAGGCAAACTTCGGACATCGCTTACTGAAGTTGTGGCCGTGGCAACGCAAAACTTTTGTTTTACTCAAGTTTGGCATTGGCAAGGCTAAACTTCTGACAATATTTTTGAAACTTTGGCCTAATAATCCGGAAACTTCAAAAAATTCAGTAACACCTGAAGTTAAGTTAATTCGTTGCTCTTTAGTTGACCTATAAAAGACCAAGGCTAAAACGAAAACATAGACCTCGATCGCTTGCTACCGTTAAATGAACTACTTGCCAGTTACCACAAAACATGAAGATTTGACAAAATATGTTGCCCATGCAAAAAATTTCTAATGCCATCACCTGTTATTGTTAAATGAACCACTTTCGTTATAACATGAAGGTTTGACCTCCCATCAAATAACCCGAAGCTCAAACAAATTTTTCACACAAAAACAATCACTATTCGAAATTTAGGTTTTCACCAAAGATTTAGATTTGTAAGAAGAGAAGAGAAAGGAGTACGAAGAGATGGAGAAGTTTTAGTTTGTCTGAAGTCTGCCTATAATATAAGTCAATTGAAAGTTTTCAAAAAATTAGTTATAAGTTAAATATATGTGTCCAAATAGGTTTCCGTGAAATTTTTACGATTTGGCCGTATCTAATTAGCACTTGATGGATGGTGACCGAACTTGGGTTGATCTTCATAAATATCCACTTTTAGAGCTAATCTTAAAATATAGATATATCAGCATTTGCAAAATAATTAAAAACAATCATAACTTAAAAACATGACATTCGCTTCTTCTTCTCCGCTTCTTATGTGTTTGTTCTACTACTTGTCCGTCTTCTTCCTTTTCTTTCCACAAATAAGAAAGAGAGTGAATCACGAAAGAATTTGGATTTGCAACTTCAATAACTGCCATTTTCAAGCTAGCAAGTTGCTCTAAAGGATGTTGGCCTAGCTTGGGCATCCTCCACCCTTTGAAAGATTTTCAAAATTACTTGTTCAACTCAACTCTAAGCTATTCGTAGATTTTTTATTTTTTTTTATTAAATCCCTCCCAAATTAAAAGGATTTATAGTGTTTTCACACTTTACCTCAAGCGTGACTCGAACACAAAATTTAACTACCGTGAATGAAAATACTTTTACCAAACTTAACAAGCCTCATTTTTCACTTGTAAATTGCTCAATTTGTAATAACACGGAAGGTTTGCTTGATAAGTAGCTGCTCCAAAAAGAAAGTGGGGTCAGAAAAGGAGACATCATTATTCATTATATAAAGGGTGTCATTAGATAATGTTCAACCAAAAGAACATTAAATATTTAATAAAGTTGGAGTAAAAAAATAAAACCTTGTACTCACAGTCCTACATTAAAATTATATATAAATTAGGTTGTGATAATAAATCAATGTCACTTACAGAAAATCCTGCCTAATCCACTAACAGGGCCTAGTGAGTGGCGTTGTCTAAAGGTTTAAAATATATAATTCGCTCGGTAAAAATTAATTATATTCGTTAATAAAAAATTATACAAAATTTTTATAATTTTTATATTATACACATACAAAAAATATATACTTTATTGACAATTATTTTTAAGAACAGCTAAAAATATACTCTTCCGGAATGCAAGTAAATCCTGCTAATCAATTTTCTTTTGTATGTGTCAAGATTTATGAATTTACTCATGCCCAATTGCCATTTCGATTGCAACTCATTTTTCTTTTATTTTTCCTTATTTTAAGATATGTTTTATGGTTTTGATTTCTGAACATTATAATATGGTTTTGATTTCTGAACATTATAAGACATAGTTTTTGTGAGACACGAAAATGTAAGATATATAATATGTTGATTACTTTATAATAGTAGGAAGGTATTTGAATTGTGATTACGAAGATAGTTTTCCTTGAAAAATAGAATAAAGAGTTCCATATTGTTACTGATTTAGTGAATGAAATAATTAAGAAACATAAAAAAAGGTTGAAGTTGGAGTGCGGCGTTATTCACATACTAGATGCGTTGCGACCGGAAAATCTTTTTGGCGTGCACCGAAAAGATATGGTTATGGGAATTCTTTTGTTAGTTCATAAAGTATTTTGTTAAAATCTGTAAGATAAATAAATTCTCTTACATTTGAGACTCCTGTTAAAGGAAAAAAAGGTGCTCAAGCCAGTGTTCCAAAAAATCCCTCAGATATGTAATATTTGTTAGAAGTATATAATTGTTTCTACATTACATAATACTGTCATCAACCATGGTCTATTTATCAACATAATTAATGAGCACTTACAAAATCGATTACCTTTGCAAAAGCTAAATTTCATTGTTTCACAATGGCGAACCGCGGATACGTGACAAACACTTAATTTAGCTGGTGTTTGTGTATGGGGTAAAATTGATTGATAATAGATGGTCGAATGGTAACATGTCACGTAAAATCAAAGATAGGAAAAGGACGAGTCAGGAAATAACCAATATTGGATATAACGGGTGTGACCGGTAGTCCGGTACCCGATAATTCCGAAGGGTACGTAGTCGACGGTAGAAGTGCAAAAGTTTGCCGTCGGATAGCATTGAATGAGGGAATATTCGCTATCATTAAATGAGCGACCCTTGCAGAGAATATCCCCATGCAAGGCCTGCTTACAAATTTAGCAATGACTTTTTTATTATCATTTAAGAGGAGCTTGATCCTAGCATCTTGTTTCCCTAGGTAGAGCTATAAATAGCAAGGTCAGCGCTTATTGTAAGGGGAGGAAACATACTACAGAAAAAAGGCTAAAATACTTTATTATTTCGCTCTCAATTTAACAGCTTTCTTTCACTTTGTCGTTATTTCTACTTTTGCTCTCGGAGACGCCGAGACCGGAGTCAGGCTTGTTATCTTCCTTAATTTCAATCGTAAAACTTGATTTTAATCCTATCTCGTTACAATTTTTGGATCAAATCAATTCACTTGTCTATAAATCACATAACAAATTTAACTATACCATTTTACGGATAAACAGTTTGGCGCCCGCCATGGGGGCATAGACAGCTGCGCAATTGCTTTGATTCATTCATTTATCACTAACTAGTTTTGGTTCTTTCCTTAGTTAAAACCAACAATGACATCTAATGATGTCAACAACGCACACAACGTTGAGGCACGTGAAGAATTGTCCCAACGTGATGACTCAATCAGCGAGACGGGAATGATAACTGAATGGATATGGAAATAACAACGGGAATGATCCCTTCAAGACTGAGCTCATGAGGTTTATGAGGGAAATGAACGAACGAATGGATCAGAATGCGAATGAGTTCCATGCTCGGATGGATCAGATTCTGGGCGCGCCACCGGTGCTAAAAGGTCCAGATTCGAAAAAATACACGGTTGCTGTTTAAGAAAAGTGCAGAACCAGAACTAATTCCGAAGAGATTCAAGATGCCGGACATACCAAAATACGATGGGACTTCAAATCTGCAGGAGCACTTCACAACTTACACCACAATAGTGACAGGAAACGATTTGGCTCAACATAAGATAGAATCAGTTCTGTTGAAAAGGTTTGGTGAAACCCTCACAAAGGAGCCCTCACATGGTACTCCCTCTTACCTGAGAATTCGATTGACTCTTTTGAAATGCTTCCAGACTCATTCATTAACGCCCATGCTTGAGCGAGAAAGTTCAGGCCAGAAAAGCAGACATATTCAGGATTGCGCAGGGCAAAGCCGAGCTGTTGCGAGAATTTGTGATCCGGTTCCAGGAAAAAAAAAGGATGATGCTACCAATGGTTCCAGATGAGTGGGTAATGGAGGCATTCACAAAGGGTCTAAATCTATTAAGTTCGGATGCCTCCTAACAATTAAAGGAAAGACTGCTCGAGTTTCAGGCAACCATATGGGCAGATGTCCATAACCGTTATGAATCAAAAATAAGGATAGAAGAAGATTGGCTTGGGTCTTCAGTATCGACCAAGGGACAAGGTCTAGATAAAAACCGGGACAAGTTTAGGATCGACTTTGATCCGGATCTACGGACTTCTAGAAGTTGTTTTCTACCGTACGAAAGGACCGATGGGCGCAACAACAAAAGGTTTCAGTCATCGCATAGGTTTGCTCCTAATAGAAGGACTAATCGTGGCCGGAACAACAAGTTGTTACAGGAGAAGGAGGTGCTAGGGGCCCGAGACGCCACATATCCCAGATTATCATATTACAACTTCAACATCAGCGTGGTAGAGTTAGTGTAGGCAATGAGAAATATCAAAGAAGCACAGTTCCCAAAGCCCATCCGATCATATCCTAGCTAGAGGGATCTCGATTTATGGTGTAAATACTATGAGGCTCATGGCTATAGAACTGGGGATTGCCGACATCTTCGTGAAGAGTGGCAACATTGTTGAAAAATAGCTATCCTAGGGAGTTCTTAAGTGACCAAGCCAAGAACAACTATAGCAGAAGCCGGGAAAATGCGGAGCCTTCGAAGATAGTAGGAGGGCCGCTTCAGATGACTATCAACATGATCTTCGGAGGAAATGAAGTCAATGGTGTAACCTTTTCGGCAACAAAGAAAACGAAGATATCAGTGACTCACAACAAGAGACTCCGAGAAATAGCAAAAGATGATATCACCTTCACGAAGGAGGACGTAGACGGATTTCTTCTGCCGCATAATGACACTTTGCTAATCTCTCTCGATGTTTTAGATTTCAAAATTAAGCGTGTTTTGGTTGATCTAGGAAGTTCATCCAACATCATACAATTGAGAGTTCTGAAGCAAGCGAAGTTGACTGGGAACATTTGTAAGGCCCTGTTAAAATTTCCTAATGATTTCAGATTTTAAAGTGCGACATCAGTATTCGGGAATAACGTATTCGAGTATTAAAGAAAACCTATAGGGTGGAACCCCATTATTTTGACATGAAAAAGTGTTTCGGAACATATTAAGGAGGTTTGTATGTGGGAAGAAGTTACTTGGAACGAGTTGGAAAGTTGAAGTTTTGGAATTTTCATAAGTTTGACCGGGAGTTGACCTTGATGTTATCAGCCTTGGATTTCGATTCGGAAATTCAAATAGCTTCATTATGTCATTTATGACTTGTGTACAAATTTTGAAGTCAATCGACTTGATTTGATAAGTTTTGGCATTGAATGTAGAAGTTGGAATTCGATAGTTCATTTAAGCTTCAATTGGGATATGATTCGTATTTTTAGTGTTGTTTGATATGATTTGAGGCATAGACTAAATTCGTATGATATTTTAGGACTTGTTAGTATATTTGGATGAGGTCCCGAGGGCCGGGAGTGGATTTCGGATGGTTAACAGAATTTAATTTGGATATTTCTAAGATGTTTCGACGTCGTTTCTTCAAGCATAAGTGGTATTACGTTAAGTAAATTAGCTCTAAATTCAGTTTTGATTGAAGCACTATATCCGTATTGAAATTACGGAGCAATAGCAAAAAGAATCGTAGAATTCGGACATCGTACGAGAGAGTTATGCCCATTTTCGGACGAAATAGAAACGATTTCCCATCTCCAGCCCCTAGGGTAGCGTGGGGTGCTATCCCTGGCGCTGGGAATCTTGAGGTTCTGGAACCAGCGCCACAGGCAGCGTCCCACGCCACCTATGGCGCCCAAAACATTATATACTCATTTCGGGGTTCATTTTTCCTTATTTCTCGTGGCCGAACTTTGGGATTTGCCTCCACTCTCTCAAGACCTCCAACTCTCCCCATCTTCAAGGTTAGAAATCCCTACTAATTTGGTGTTTCATTCCATCAATTCTACCCTAAAACTAACTCAATCCTCCATAACATACATAGATCTTCAAGTAATTTCTTCAAGAACTCAAAGGAGAGTTTTACAAGATTTCTTCCAAAAGGTAATCTTACACCCTTAGACTTACATGTATGGATATATTATGGGAATATGAGTACGAATTAAGTCTTGAAATTTATGGTATGGTGATTGGAAGCCATAAGTTTCCAATTTAAATACATAGTCATTGTAGAGATTGAAAGGTGATTATTTGATGGAATTTGGTTGGTTGGGTATGCATGGATGGTCATGTATGTGATGTTGGAAGTTATTAATTGTTGAAGAATGATGGTGGGATAAATTTTTGGTAAATGGTAGTAGTTGTATGAACTAATTCTATGGTTAAGAGGTGTAGAGATTCATGCCTACTAGGTGTTTGATAAAATGCCTAAATTATGGAATTTGTTACTGATATTGGTATCATTGGATGTTGTTATTGTAGATTGAAGTTTCTTAGTGTAGTGGATCGTTGTAGTATCATTAAGGGATGAATTTGAGGTATAGTCGGCTAAAATTCTCTCTTAGAATCGAATTCCATAATGTTCCCGTAAGTTTCAAGTATGGTTGGTTCAAGTTCCTAATTCTTATGTTCCGAGCTATTCCTTATAAACTTGACTGTTCCGAATGAGCCTTATGTCAAAATATATATGTTCAAAGTATGGGTTGTGTATTAAAATGTTATGGCTTTGAGTCATGTTCCAAATGGATGCTAGTATGCCAAATTGTGTGAGAAAAACTCGATATGCTTGAAACTCTTAATTGCTCATATGTATACCTAAAGTATTAATTGGAAATGCCTTATTGTTGATAATATATAAAGATGCTCGAAAGTGAAAGAAGTAAATTGGTGATATAAAGTGTGGCCACCGTGCCAAGAATGAAAATTATACTTGTGGCTAGTGGTGCCAATGAAATGAGATGATATGAGAAAGAATATGAAATGAGCTTTGATTCAACTGTTCCAAAATTATTTTGAAATATAATTGCCTAAAATCTTGTGTACTCAAGTGATATCAATATGTGGTCGTTTTAACTAATGTTATGCTTTGTGAGTATTTTCAATGTGTTTTGCGTTTTTATATATTCGTGAGTGGAAATTGTGTACTACTGATTCGCTCAAATTACACCTTAATAATAATGTAAGCGGTCGATGTCAAATATAATAACCCAACAAGGTTGGGGTCAAATCCCACAGGGAATAGGTGTGAAACTATTATTTAATTAATGTAATACTTGACTAAGTCGTAATTCTATCAAGTATGTCAAATAGAATAAAGAAGTGTTGAATGTATAAGTAAACGAAAACTGAAAACTAATTTTTATAGTATGAATGTGAAAAATATGAATTTAAGAAACCAAGGTTGTATCCCCCTTAATGTAGTAGAATGTTCTTGATATTAATATTGAATACCTTTCTTGATATGCAATTGATGTTTAATTTATTATCCAATATTTCCCAATAATTGGATAGTGTATCCTCTCTGCGATTCTCCCTAATACAAAAGAGTCATGCTTAAGAACAACTAATTAAACGCCAAATTAAAACCAACTTATTCCTAAGCGATTTTATTAAATAAGGTTTAAAGCCTTGAGTCTTTGTTATTTATTTCTACCAAATTCTATCTCACTTTTCCAAGATAAGATAGAGTTAATTGGCGTTCGTTAATGTTTGCAACCACTAACGATTAATTGAAGAACAAGAAATAAATAAATATCAAGCTTCCTTCGAAATCAGATTCAATATCAAGATCTCAACAACATTCTACCCATCTAGGGTTCACAACCTCAGCGTTTGAGTTTAGCTACACATGCTGATAATTAAAGAACAATGAAGAGTAATTGATATCATCTTACAAAAATAGAAGGTATTTGATCCCCAAAAGCTTCTAAGAATTCAAAAATCAATTGCCGTACTTTGTACTTTAAAATCTGACAAGACTCCCTTCACAAAACCCTATAAAACCTATTTATAGAGGCCCAAAACCTGAGGCGAATTTCGGTCTAATTTGCCCCTGTGGTAAAAATGCGGACCGCATTTCTGTCGCAGAACAGAAATGTGGACCGCAAATTATCATCATCCGTCGAAACTCCACCAGAAAATTTTTCCCCCCATCATGTTTTGATTCGCGGTTCGCATGTTGATTATGCGATCGCGATATGCGATCGCATTCTCCACTCTGATTTTCACCCAAAAATCTGTTTGTATTTGCGATTGCACCTGGCTATTTCGCAGTTCGCATTCCTGTTTTGCGGTCGCATTTGCGACCGCATTCTCGACATGAAGACTGGCCTAGAGTTCTGTCCTAGTTTGTGATCTGCCTGTGGAATATGCAATTCGCATTTTCTGTTTGCCATCGAATACTTGCATATGCGATGCTCTTACTTCTTTTCTTGTCTTCAGCTGGCTTTTTGAACTCTTTTCCGTACTTCTGGGTCCTTACACTCGATATACTGCAAATACACTAAAATTACATAAGTATCATGATAATTTGCAAGTAAAACAAGTCAAACTTTAAGCAAGTAATATCAAAATGTGCCGAAATTACCCGGCACATCAACACCCCCAACTTAAACTCTTGCTTGTCCTCAAGCAACTAAAACGATACTATTCTATTCTAGATTCTACTTATCAAACATGAAGCAATACTGACCGTGGACGGTGGTTGTTGTAAGTATCTCAAGTATAACTCTTTAAGCACTGTACCCCCCTTGAATCATTAATAAGTTCAAATACAACCAATCAATTAGTGACCTTTGAGCCTCAACAAAGTAACTAAAGGCTACCTTCAGCTGAATACACTTATGCCTTACTCAAAGCTCAACTTACTATCAACCTCGCAGTGTATGTGCCCTCACTGGATAAAAAGTCCCACTCTCACAATATTTATCATAGCAATACAAAGGGACTAAAGTGCAAGTACACTCACTCTCAGAACAAAATTTCAAGTGTCACCCCATGCCACACCATAGGCTTGCCCTTATTTTAATTCATCGCCTAGTTATAAGAACACTCGGTTGGAGATCACATAAGGACTTTGTAAGCTTGTAATGTCGGTTTAAGGAAGGTTAGGATATATATTTAGATACTAGTGGCTACTTCCTCCTTGAACACTAATTACATTCTTCTTTCTTATAACCTTTTATTTCTTTTCGACCCCATAACCTTAATGGCATTCAATTCGCACATTGGACCCCACTTTGCATACCTCTTTATTCTATTCTCAAGCTCCAGTATTGCCATTACATACCTCATTATTTATGACAACACATAATTTTTTTTTTTCTATTTTTTTTTTTTCTTTTTGGAGCTTTCTTAAATTCACATGAACATTTTGAGGTACGGGTTCCCACCTTCATTTCACAACCTTGCCCATTTTCATGTTGACCCACACCCCCAACTTAAATATTTAGCAATGTTCTCAATGTTCAAGGAGGAACGGGTTCAAAAGAGATCATGTTTTACGAATGGGACAAGTTTGTAACGCGGAGACCAAGGAAAAGGCTCAAATAGGGTACTAGTGATATTAATTATGCACAGGTAACCTGAAAAGGCTAGGTTTCATCAATAATCAAAGAAAGCCTAAGATCATTTCTCTAACTCAGTGTACGTATGATAGGTGTCGAAAAACCAATCGGGCAAGTTCTAGATGGCAGAAGTGAACACAAGAACTATCGAAACAAGGAGCTCACACACATTGGCGCACAAACTGTTCAGTTAACATAGTTTACAGCTTTAGAGTTCACATTTAGTCACTCGAGGCTTTCCTCGTGTACACATACACGATTCTAAGTAGACCTAGAGTTATCGAGTGAGCCTCAAATTCACATAATTGATTTGTTACAAGGGTCTACTCACACAGGTTTACATACTTGATACTCAACAAATGTACCATCCTGGTCAATATACCTCATATTCATAGGCCCGGTTCTACTATTACACCCTTGAAAAAGAACCCGGCAGAAGAAAAAACAAGGGGATTTTATTGCTAACTATTTAATTATAACAGCATATATACATAAATCATGAATCATTACTATATAATGTACAGTTATCAAAAGTCACTAAACATGCCCAAAAATAAATCAAATACACAGACAAAAACAAGGATATAAGGCTACCACCCTCAACTTAAACACATGCATTGTCCCCAATGCATAAAAAGAAATATAGAGTACAAGGGGCTCCCTGGGGCCGCAATTGCGCGAAGAGATGCGGTGGCCTAGGTCTCCTTCGGAGCTGTAGGAGGGGTGTGGGACTGGTTTGGAGCGGGTGGTGAGGCAGCTGAGCTGCTAGCTTCTCCCACTGGTGGTCGTGTCCTAGCAGCCCTCTCTGCTAGCGATTGCTGAATGGCCTTCTCAATGTCTACTTGCTCTTGTTCCTCCTCCACCATTGGCACAGCAACTGCTTTGCCCTTTTCCTTAGGGTCCTCATCCTCATCGAACCCTGAACTGGCCTCCTCTGATTCTTCCCCTTCGAATTCTGATGACTGCCCTGATGTCTCGTCATCAGTAGAATCTACCTGGACTGTAGGGGCGGGAGGCTGAGACACTTTAGCAGACGAAGGCGTGATGTCTGCCATTAGTGTCGTGAAGTCCAGGCCCAAGTCTGGTGCAGCACGGCCAGCACCCTGGTCACCCTCGTTGGGGAGGAGAGATGATATGTCGAACTCCAGATTTTTCATCTTCTGGAGGTCGGTCTTCATGGATTTTACTTCCTCCCGTAGTTGGGGTAAACCCCTCACTTCACCTCTTTCAATCTATTCAACCCTAGACTCAAGCTTGTTCAACCTATCTCTGAACACTAATTGTTGTTGTTGGAGAGCGGTCACTGACGTTTGCATCGGAGTCAGGGCCTGTTTAATCAGGTGGGGCAATGTCTTCAAGAGTTGGTCTACCTTAGAATTTGCGTGATGAGCAATTAGACCGAGTCTTAAAATGGTTGGCAAGTGTGAGGCAGATGGACCAGTGGTAGATGGGGGTGCAGTTTCTTCAGCAACAGTGGAGGTGTTAGGATCTTGGGGAGACAGGAGATCTTGGGAGTCAATGTCCTCAATTGGGGTCATCGGTGGGGCAACCGAATCACTTATATGAGTGATATCTATATCTCTCGTAGACCTCCCGAGTTTGTCTTGTTGTGGTAAGAACGGGACATTCACCTCTTGGCAGAGGGTTGTGATCAAACTCGGGAAGGTAAGTGATGTGGCCCGCTGCGTAGCCCGGATGCCAATTTCCTGGAAAATAAGACTCCCCACATCAATTTTAATACCCGTCATTATACACGCAATGAGAAGGGCCTTCTCAATGCTGATATTTGTTTCATTCCTGGAGGGTATTAAATGGGAGGTGACGAAGTTGAGCCAATATTTTCCCTCCCTTGTGAGGTCTTCTTTGTAAATTTTCTTTCCAGGACTGATCCAGGCAGGAGTCCCCTTGGCAATGATGGACGCTATCCATCCACGTTCGTTTTCTCTGTTGGAGTACTTTGCATCGTACTCAGCTGTGCCTGATTCCTAGTCGGGGAAGTAGAGTTCATTGATATGCTCACTGTCACAAAACACAGCCTTCCCCGAACGTGGACGATGCCGGTGAATATTCTGTTGCGTCTATGATACCCTGTTCGTGAAGCTCCGTAAGAAGCATGAAATTCCCGAACCATTGACTCATTATATTCCTTGGGGTCCTTAGTGAAGTACTCCCATTTTCTCGTTTTGATGTTTTCGAGAATATGAGGGTACTGGTCTTGTAGCGCGTTCAAGCTTAACTTTTTCTCCCCCAAGATTCTTCTCTTTGTTAGCCCTTCCCTGAACAAGGATCTTGAACCTTCAACCCCAAATCGAAGTTGAAGGTCATCACCTCGTTTCCTTCGAGCCTCAGCCACTAAATCAACTTCCGGTACGTAGTCCTCCTCATCAGACTGGGAGGTGTTAGGTACAGTTGATTCCACTCTTGCCTGTTTGGGTTGTGCTGAGGTAGAATCGGATGATGGCATTCTCTTTGCGGAGTGCTTTTTGGCTGCCATATCTGCATAAGTGGGAGAAGTGACATTTTCATCATTTGAGAAAAGCAAAACAGGAAAAATGACCAAAGAGTTACAGAAATGCAGCGTGGTTTGCGGTCGCATAACCACTATGCGAACCGCAAACACGTCGCATTCTTTTGTGTGACAGGTAGAGGGCATTCTGCGGTGGATTCTGCGAATCGCATAAACACTATGCGAATCACAAATCCGTCGCAGATTGTTGTCGAGCATAAGCCTGTTGGATACACACAAATGCGATCGCATACTTATCGCAAAGCGAGATATGCGATCGCATATTCACCGCAGAGTTCACCAGTGCTAACCAAATGTTCTGGCTGTGTTTGCGGTGGCTCTGCGGTCCGCATATTGATTATGCGATCGCAAAATCACCGCATATGTTGTCTTCCTCAGATACCTAGGGTTTAGGGATGCAGTCAAAGTGCGGTCCACATTTTGATTTTGTGGACCGCAAATACCTTAAAATATACAAGTATGTTCCTCCCTCAAGCAAGAAAACCCTAGATTTCTATCTTCCATCCCAAAGCATCGAAAAATTTCAATGAAACATTAATCCTAATCTTGCGAAATAAAGATTTAACATGGAGCAAAGGATGAACGTACCTTGTGAAGAAGATTGTAGTTCTTAGGACAACTGTGAATCAACTCTTTGAGGTTTGGTGAACTTGCACTTTTACTTTTTCGATGATGTTCGTCGGAGGTCTTTCTCTGTTGCCGTTTTCTCTTCTCTTTTTGTTTGTTTTTGTGTGTTTTTTTTTTTAAATATACTTAATTGAAGGATTTAGAAAAGGAGGGAATGCGAACACGTACCTGGCAATTATGCGATGATTTAAGTTTCGCATAATGGAAATGCGAACCGCATAGTAGGAGTTTCCACCGTATTTATATCAGACTTTTGAGCTGAATTCTCTGTCTCTGTTTGCGGTGCGAATGCAGTTCTCATAACTTAAATGCGAACCGCAAACTGTTGAGCTTTGTCGCATTTATGCCAGATATATTTGCTCAAGTTTCTGCTTCAATTTGCGGCACAAATGCGGTTCGCATATCTCAAATGCGATCGCATTTGTGCAGCATTTTTCACCTTGATGTTTTTCTGCAGTTTCAAACACTTCTCTTCAATTCCTGTATCCTTTCGTCACATTCCTGCATTCTAAAACCCTTCAAATAGCCCTAAGTACAACTGTGATATTGAATTCTAAATAAAAATACAACACAAACAAAAGCAAATGATACCACACATGGGTTGCCTCCCATGAAGCGCTTGATTTAACTTCGCGGCACGACGAGGCTAGGATGCTTCTACAATCATTCTGTGGTTAGGATTTGATCATCTTTTAGAGCCAGCTGCTCTACCACATGTTTCTCTCCATCTACTCCCAAGTAGTGCTTGATTCTTTGCCCATTAACCTTGAAAGGCCGGAGCCCAGCCTCCGATGCTAATTCAACAGCTCCAAACGGAGAGACATCAAAAACTTTAAATGGTCCAGATCATTTAGACTTCAGTTTCCCCGGAAATAGTTTTAGTCTTGAATTGAACAGAATACCAGATCCCCTGCCTTAAACTCTCTTTTCAAGATCTTTGTATCATGGACGAATTTCATTCGTTCTTTATAAACTGCTGCACTCTCATAAGCGTGAAGACGGAATTCCTCCATTTCATTTAACTGTGCTAGCCTTAGAGCTCCAGCCTCCACCCAGTCCATGTTTAACCTTTTTAAGGCCCACATAGCCTTATGCTCGAGTTCTACAGGTAAATGGCATGCTTTTCCGAAAACTAACCGATACGGGGATGTACCGATAGGGG
>MCJB01047142.1:0-18351 GCA_002018475.1 Nicotiana obtusifolia
TGCTCCCTCCAACGGAAACCGTATTCCCTGAAACTCTCACTTGGCTTTTTCTCTAATTTGGTCAAGGATAAGCGATCTGGGACAATATCTATATTATATTGAAAATGCCGGGCAAAAGCCTGAGCCATATCATCCCAGGTGTACCACTTGCTACCGTCCTGACGGGTGTACCATTCCAAAGCCGCTCCACTTAAACTCTGACTGAAGTAGGCCATCAACAATTCGTCTTTTCCACCGGCACCTCTCATCTTACTGTAATAGCCCCTTAGGTGAGCAACAGGGTCCCCATGTCCGTCATATAAGTCGAACTTGGGCATTTTGAATCCAGCGGGCAGTTGCACATCAGGAAACAGACACAAATCTTTATAAGCCACACTTACTTGATTCCCTAACCCCTGCATATTTCTCAAGGACTGCTCCAGACTCTGCAGCTTCCTAGACATTTCTTCCTGTTCTTCACTCTTAGGTTGTTTATCGGTTTCAACATGCTGCTCAAATTGGTGGTTGTAAGAGTAAGGATCTGGGATTTTAAAAGTGGGCTCCGGTGTATGGTAATGGGTATCTGGGGCCGAAAATACGGGTTCACTGGAAGATCGGTGGAGGGTAGCTTGTGGAGGGGGTACGAAAATAGGAGCAGCTGGTGGGGCAAGGTATGATGTTGTTTTAGCTGGTGGAGCATGGAAAGCTTGAGCCGACGTGCTAGGGTAATTGTGTTAAGGAGTAAAACCCGGCGCATGTTGTGGTGAGAGATCGATGACATTGGCCATTTGCGATTGAGAGAATGGTGGGATGGAAGCAGGATTTTCTGTATAGTTGGTTGGGAATGAGGGTGGCGGGTGTTCTTTCATCCAGGCTTGGTACATCTCCGCCATCTGGTGTTTCAGTCTCCGAACCTCCTCTTGTAGTTTTGATTCTGACTCCACGGTCTCTCTTGGTGGGTCTACAATTCCAGCATCTATTTATTTGTTGGCCATGGTTGTTCGGCGTTTTGATCGAGTATAGTATGGATGGCTTGCCAGGATGCCAACAAACTAACCACCTTCCTGAAAGAGTTAGAATTTAACAGAAGACAACAACACAAAACCACCATGTTAGCGTTAGTGCACTTATCAGAAAATAATATCACGTTACGTGCAATGCACCTAACAACAGATAATGGTTCTAAAATTGCTGTGAGGGTCGCAAGGTCGTATGGCATCGTCCCAATTTTTCAACACCTTTTACCACTTTATTCTCTTTTGATGCAAAATGACATGATCGAACCCGATATAGGTTGCCTACGTATCATGTCCTTCATGAATCAGACCAAGCGTAGTTCTGAAAACGTAATGGAAAAATAAAATTCGGGATTTTCATTTAAAACCTTTCTGATGTTAACATACAATAGAGGTACGATAATGGAAGACCCGACATGTTTGACCATGCTATGAATGACTTTGACACTACCTAA
This sequence comes from Nicotiana obtusifolia, assembly GCA_002018475.1. Classification (NCBI taxonomy): domain Eukaryota; kingdom Viridiplantae; phylum Streptophyta; class Magnoliopsida; order Solanales; family Solanaceae; genus Nicotiana; species Nicotiana obtusifolia. The sequence continues at coordinate 1,451 of MCJB01047142.1, forward strand.
AGGACTCAGTACTCCTAATCAAGACATGAAAGTAAAGACAACATAAGACAATTTCAAAACACTTGAATAGAATGGGTCTTCAAACTGCTCCTGAATGCAAGTGTCCTGGCTGGGATGGTCCTGGGTTGTCCGTCGTGCTCAAACTTTGTAACATGCCCCACAGAGAAACCCCGATGCTAGGAATAAAGACCCTGGCATGTGTCCCTGCTTCCTGAAGACCAACTCTAAACAAATATTGGCCCTGCTGCTCCACATTTGTTGCCAACTCTGCTAACTGAGACTTTATCAACTCAAACTTATCCTGAGGGTCTGGGTCTGATGCTTCCTCAAAATCATATGTCTGAACTGCTCGCCCCCTAAGTTGTGCTGGCAATGGGGTGCTGACTCCTGGTGGGGCGGACTGTAACCAAATCAGGTACTCATGGGTACACTCAGGTCTGCCAACATCCTTTACTAATGTATCTTTCCTCATCCTCTTTGCGTTGTTCCAGTATTGCACGTACTTGATTTCGTCAACCACTTTTTTGCTAAAATTCATGATGTACCTCCGAAGGTTCAAAGTTGGAGGCTCCTCTTGTCGTCTACCCAACTGTCGCATCACCCGGACTGGCGTATATGGTCTGACGCACTTGAGTCCTATCAGCATCAGGAAAGGTTGCATGAGGCATCCTACCAAAATGTCATCTAAAGGTAGCCAAAGGTAGGCCCACAAAACATTCTTGTTTGTCCTCGAACCAAGGAACTCGATCCAAGCTGTGACACCTATCGGATATGTGAACTTAGGCGACCTTATCCTACGCTCAATGCATATCACCCGATCTCTCAAGGCACGGTCGATGGGACAAAGTAAGGAAGCCGTATGCAAATGCTCCATCATCCATAATTGCAGCAAAAGGTTACTTCCCTCAAAATACCTGACACCCCCCTCACTTCACTCAAGGCTCGGTACAACTCTGCTAAGATCATAGGCACAATGGTAACGGTTTTGTGTTGCTTTTCATGGAATAGTGCCGTTACCACTGATTGCAGACGGGTGCTAATGTGCTTCTCATCTAATGGAAAAACCAATAATCCCAACAAGGCGAGGCTGAAAGCTTCGAGGCGACGTCTTTTCCATTTTGCTTTGGTTGTGCAAAATTCATCCCAAAAGACATCAAAACTATCCTGCGGTCCAAACCTAGCAAACAAATAATCCAACGATATCCAAGATTGCTCGAGGCACTTTAAATGCTTGTTATCTTTTAGGCCTAGGTCGTTGAGAAATCTTGTCTTAGAGTGGTCCCGGGGAAGTATCATGTTCTTGCCTACGTAACTTAAGCGGGTGAGACCGGACATTTCCGCCAGAGTAGGAGTCATCTCACACTCCCCAAATTTAAAAGTCAAGTTCTGCGGGTTCCAGTAAGTCAGCATCGCCTCCACTAAGTCTGGGCGAGGTGTGATGTCAAGAAGAGAGGTTAGAGTACCTAATTTATGCATCAACTCATGCTGTTCCAACAATGAAAACATGTCCCACCACTTGATCAATTTCTTAGGGACCTTTACCACCATCAGCACCCTGGATCGAATCAACGGGTCCATACCTGAATGAAAGGAACATGGTTAACGACTCGGCACACTGCTATGACACCACAACGTCTCCTAATGGACAAGTGCAATACACAATTTGGCTATATCTACAGACTAGCCTGAGTGGCTGAAGGTGACCATTAGTACAAACTTAACAAAGTTGAGCCCCTAAGCATAAGAAGTACTGTGCGTGAAGCCTACATGATCCCAATAATCATTGTCTTAAAGGATTACTTTGCAGAAATAGACTATTTTTGCAAAAATGGCCGATATGGCCAAATGTGACTAGGGACGCAAACCTGACACGGGCAGGCCTTAGATTGATAGGACACTGAATCATGGACCCAAGATGGGCAATTGAACCACCTTTGCAAAATATCCCTCATTTTGCAAAATGACCAATATGGACAAAAGTGGCTAAACATGCAAGATTTGGCTACGACCCCGGAAGCCAAGGACCTAGACCTACTAGGACGACCGGACCCTATGTGGGTTGCCTACGTATCCTGCCCCGGAAGACGAGAATCAGGTTCGCGTAGTTCGGGAGAATGCAACTAAAAACTATATATTTTGAGTTCTCAAAAAATGATGTAAAATCTTTTTTGGATTTTCTCTTTATTTTTTCTCTCTTTTTTTTTTCCTCGAAAAATGATGTAAAGGGAAATGTAAAAACCTCTTTTTTCTTCTTTTTTTTTTGATTTTTCAGAAAATGTTAGTAGCCTATTTGCTTCATTCACCCTTCTTTCCAAGACATTGGTCCGCCAAACGACCCTTTTACCCCCACAGATGCAACATTTAGCACATAGGATGAATAAAATGTCACTTTGGGCCACGAGCCCATTTTGACAAAATTTGGACAAGTTTCCTACAAAGGGACACGGTACCTGGGACCGAGCCCTACTAGGTCTAAATGATATGATGCAAATAAGAGTGACCTAAAGGCTGACCTAAGTTTAGGGTTTACTAACTAGGCAATTCGGGGTGCGTATGGTTTATGGTGGCTGCTCGAGCTTTCCACCCACTCCATACGTCTGACGGCTCCCCCTCCTAAATTAAGGTGAATCGACAAAGAATTCGTGCACGCGACGCGTGCTACGAGACTTGTTGCAGAAAGAAATGACCGGGCAATGCATATGATGACAGTTTAAAGCAGTAAACACATAAAGCAAAAATCATAAACGCATAAGCAACTAGCAAATAACAAAAATATAAAAACATAATAAAATTAAATAAAGAAAATAAAATAAATAAAGAAACACAAAGCTCAACCAAATATTTTAAAAGCCAACAAAATTAGGTACTAGCTCGAACCCGCAAAAAATTAAAATGAAACAGAATTTCCCCAGCGGAGTCGCCAGAGATGTCACTCCTCTTTTTTGTGAGACTTTACTAAACTTTTTAAATAAATAAAAGATCCAATAAAAACTCGAAAAAAGATTTTTAATTTTATAGTGACAAAAATAAATTCAGAGTCGCCACCTGAGGATTAATTCCGGTGTGTCAGGCCACCATTTTAGAACTTGTACTCGAAGTCAAGTTCGTACCAGAGATTTGGATAAGGGGGTTCATTTGACTCGGGGAGAAGGTGTTAGGCATTCCCCGAGTCCCGTGAAAAATCACGGTTGCATACTCAATATAGTTGGCTTTTAGAATATTCGAATCGAGATAAAACAAACATAGAAGAAAAAAAAAACAAACACGCAAGAGGTTCAAGGTCTCTCCCACCTAATAAAATGAAAACAAAACTAAAACTAAAATACTACAAGTTTTACTTTTAGGCCTCCAAATACAAATATCTCGGGGCATTCTTCGGAATATAATATACACAAGTTCTTCGGGGCATTCCCCTGATAAATTTAACTAAGGGAACGATCCCTCGCCTCACAATTAACAAAAGATCCTAAAGCTTGCCTACCCGAGTGATGTCGGCCTAAGAAAATGAATAATGCGATAAACATGTAAGCGCAATTTCTCTTTTGTTAAACCAAGCCCAGATCATTGTTTGCTTCTTTAGTCTACTCCCGTAACCCAATTTTCAAAATCAATTTATCATAAACAATGCCTTTTATTTCTTAGCCTAATCTTCGGTTAACAACATAAATCAATCCAAATTACGACTAAATTCCAAGCATCAACAACTAAACAAAAGAAATTACTTAACAAGCACACCATAAACTCTCGACGAACACAAAATTCATAAAGAACTCATGTTATCTTCATTTTAATAAATAAAAGATTAAGACAAAGAGAGAGAAGGCAACCTCAAAATTGGAGACGATATTTGTCTTGAAACCCAACAATGGACGAAACTCGAACCGGAAAACCTGGACGAGCAATGCCTGACTCAACTCCAAACTCGCCGGAAAATGGGTAAGTGCTGCTGTGTTTTGGCAGAAATTTCAGCTGCGTATTGGCTTATTTTCATGGATGTTTCATGATTTTTTTTTACGGGTGTTTCGGGGCCGGGATTCTGACTGTTTTTGAGCAGTTTGGTGGCAGTTTCGTGACTGGTTTCGTGGGGATTTGTAGGGTCGTTTTTGTGCTGTTCGCAGCTGTTTTTGCCGCGCTTTAGGGGTGGGATTTGAGCTGGTTTTAGGGAGCAATTTCAGCTGTGTTTGGGTGACATTTTGGGATTGTTTTGCAGCTTTTTTCAGCCGCGTTTTGGGGACGTTTTTGGGGGTGATTTTGGGTGATGTTTTGCTGGATTTTCGCTGGTGTTTCAGCAGTGCGTCGGGGTCATTTTAAGTGGTGTTGGTGGCTGTTTTTGGGTGAATTTCCAGCTCGTTTTTGGGCTGTTTTTGCTGGTGATTGGGGTGGATTTCGGCTGGGTTTAGAGGGCTGTTTCGTCTGGTTTAGGACTGGGATTTTGGGATGCTTTTTTGGAGCGTTTTTGCAGGTATTTTAATGGAGATTTTTGATGGTTTTGAGCTGGAATTTTATGGAGAAAGAAGAGGGTTTGTGGGTGAAGTCTCTGAGTGGAATCGTGGGAGCAGAAAATCATTCTGATAGCTGGGGAATTTTGGAGGATTTTGTTAGAGTTAGTTAGGATTGGGGAGAGAGAAAATGGGGCTGGGTTCTTGGGTTGTGGGATTTGGGCCTGCATTTGAATTGGGCCCGAATTTTATAAAATTTGGGCTAGAAATAAAAATCTGAACACCAACTCCAAAATATAGGACTTTAATTGAATTTAAGAGATAAGAGCTTGGACCTATTTTGTTATGTTTTTTTTAATTTTGAACCTAAAAAAAAAATAGAATTAGATTTAATAATAAAATGGATTTCTACAAAAATAAGCTCCAATAATTATTCTAAAAAGTATTATGGCTATTAGAGGTGATTCTAATACGTGGTTCAAAAATTACATGTCTACATTAATTATCAAAAAATAACTTACTTTAGCATATATCATATCAAAAATAATATATTAGTAGCATTCGCAGTATATTATTGCAGTATATTATGATATCCACATGCTATATATCATATACTCATTGGGTATATAATATCGAGTACTCTGTTGAAATATTGAAAAATGACCCATTGAACTTTTCTTTGAAAAATTAAACAAAAAAACCAAATTTATTTATTGTTATATTATACCATATATTGTGATAGTATACTGTTGCAATAAATTATACACTATTAAATTAAATAGTATATACCAAAATGGTATATAGTATATTATTTTTGTATATAGTACAAATTAGTTTTCTTCATTAGTTCAAATCAATTTTGACCTAAATTTTAAAAATCTACTCTATAAATTTTCACCAAATTGACACAAACTTTAGCCACAGTCTTCAATCAAATATTTCAAACTAAATATTTTGGTTTAAGAAAACAATTGAAACAAAATATGAGAACTCCATTGAAAAATTAAAAAATAACTCAATGAAAATTTCAATAAATTCTAAATTGGACCAAATTGTAATAGTCTATTGTTACATTATATGCTATACCTTAATAGTATACCGTTGGAATAAATTGTATACCAGAATGGTATATAGTATATCATTTTGGTATACAGTACAAATTCTTCTCCAATTCAACGCAATTAATTATACACTATTAAGTTAAATATTATATACCAAAATTGTATATAGTATTTTATTTTGGTAAATAGTTTAAATTAGTCTTCTTTGCTAGTTCAACCCAATTTCAACCTAAATTTCAAAAATCTACTTTAGAGTTTCCACCAAATTGACTCAAACTTTAGCCACAACCTCTAATCAAATATTTTAGACTAAATATTTTTTTTTTAAAAAAATTGAAAAAAATATAAGAACTCCGTTGAAAAGTTAAAAAAGAACTCAATGAAAATTTCAAAAACCTCAAACGGACCAAATTATAATAGTATACTGTAATGGTATACTGTTGGAATGAATTGTATACCAAAATGTTATCTAGTATATCATTTTGGTAAACAATATAAATTCTTCTCGCCAGTTCAATGCAATAAATTATACACTATTAAATTAAATATTATATACCAAAATGGTATATAGTATGTTATTTTGGTATATAGTACAAATTAGTCTTTTAGCTAGTTCAAATCAATTTCAAAACTAAATTTCAAAAATCTACTCTAGAATTTCCACCAAATTGACTCAAACTTTAGCCACAAGCTCCAATCAAATATTTCAAACTAAATATTTTAGTTTAAAAAGTTTGAAAAAACATGAGAACTCCATTGAAAAGTTGTAAAGAAATCAATGAAAAATTTGCAAAACTCAAAAAGGATCAAATTGTAATAGTATACTGTTACATTATATAGTATACTGTAACAATATACTGTTGGAATAAATTGTATACCAAAATAGTGTATATTATATAATTTTGGTATACATTGCAAATTCTTCTTCTCCAGTTCAACTCAACTTTAATCCAAATTTAAAAAATCTACTGCAAAATCTCCACCAAATTTGCTCAATGTTTAGCTACAACCTCCAATTAACATTTCAGATAAACCCAGGCAAAATTGAATCAAAACAACTACAAACTCAATAAACCCAATTTATGAGTTTCAAGCTTCAAGATCCTTCAAGTTAAAAGCGGGTAAATAATTTGATTTTTGTGGGTATATAGTGTAGGTTCCTCTTTAAAAAAGACAAGGAAAAAAATAGAATTAATGAGCGACTATAAAAGGTGGTTTGTTCGAGCAAGTGCATTTTATGTTAGGTTTCTTAAGTCTACTAGTTATATTGTTTTTTAGGACTCTGCTGATACCTAACGAAATACTTTTTGGGGGGGCTTTATGGTGTAATACGATCACTTATAAGTTTCACTGGGCTGCATTTCATGATTATGTTAAGTTGGTTCATTTGTTTTACATATCATATTTCACAGTGAATTTATACATGTAAAGACGTAGCGGATTTAGTTTAACCTGCTTGATCCAATGTAGGTCCGCCCCTAATTGCTGGAAATTAATTTTTTACGTAAAACAAAGTACAACCAAGAACCACATGCATCTCTCAAAGATATATATGGATACAAATGCATACTTTAAATGGGGCTGGCATAATTATTGTATTAATTGCAATATGATTTGTTGTTGAACTAAATTAAGAGGAGACTGAGTTTTGTTCAATGCCACATGAAAGTTGTTTCCTGTTTGTTAGCGTTAATTCATTGTTGGTTGCCAATTAGGTTGGTTCATAGTCATACTGCACGACAACTATATTAAATTAACCCCAATTTTGGTAACCCTTACTTATCTCCCTCCAACCCCGAAACAGAAAACAAAAGCGAAAACGAAGTAGACGAATCATAAATGTGCATTTATAAGTAGGTTATTATAAAAATTGGTTAATTCATAAAATATTATTAATATTAGTCAACTATTACTAATATTAGTTAATTAGTTATTTTGTCACGATCCAAAATCCACGATAGGTCGTAATGACACCTAACGCCGCCATTAGGCAAGCCAACAGTGATTGATCAATTTAATTACTCATTTTATTACCTTCAAAAATCATAAATTTTAATAAGGAAGGAAATTTACACTTTTAAATCCACGAGAACGTACAAAATTTGTAGTTTATAAGAGAAATGAAAGGCGATGATAATATACAGGACCTTAAGCGTCAACTAGTATATCCCAAAATCTGATATCACAAGTGCATGAGCATTCACTAAGGAGTACAATAATAATACAACTTATGTCTAGAATGTAAATGAGACAGGGTAAAATAAATACTACGATGGAGACTCTGTGGATTGCGATGCGTGGCATGGAATGCAACTCATATATAGTCTCCTCAACAGTTGCGCCTACCCGCCAAGATGATCACCAAATGAACCTGTCAGATCCTGCACATTTAGTGCAGAAGTGCATCATGAGTACGTAAATTAACGCGTACCCAACAAGTATCTAACCTAACCACGGAGAAGTAGTGACGAGGGGTCGACATCGACACTTACTAGTGTCCAATAAATCAATATGGTAAATCATAAACACATAAGAAGCACAACAATAGTGGTGAGGTAAATCTGTAACTAACACAATCTTCTAAAATTTCTTTTAAAGATATCAATTTCTCAATCTCGTATTCTATCTCAACAACTCAGAAATATCAAGTGCCAATATCAAACGGATAAGGAATTACCATATAAGGTGCCGGGCATCAGTGGAAGGATAATCTCATGAACAATTTGACTACTAGCGATATAACACACGATTATGCCGAGGTCGTACGGCTTGATCCTAGAAGGAATATGATACTGCCGAGGCGAACGGCCCGATCCTATCATAACGTGTACACTGCCGAGGGTTGAGCAACACGAATCATATATGCATCTATTATACTGCTAAGGCGAATGGCCCGCTCCTATAAGAGTGTGGTACATGATCCTGCCGAGGCGTTCGGCCCGCTTTACAAGAAAGGAAAAGAATTTTTGAATTACGAGACACGTGCTTACGATACAGTATTTGAACACAAAGTGAATATAACCTTTACCGATTCTCAAATAACTTGCCAACAACTCAAGTTGATAAGGCTTGGTTTAATGTATATGTAATTTCTAAATCAAGTTCAATTATAATTTTAATTAATTAAGCCAGCAGAATGAGTTCAAATAATTCAAATATTATATGGTAAAGTCCTAAGTCTACCCGAACATAAACATGCTTTAGCCACGTATGGATTCTCGTCACCTCGTGCATTTGTAGGACCCACAAGTATCACATAACAATTACATCACCTAGGGGTAATTTTTCCCTCACAAGGTTAGACATGAGATTTACCTCACTTCGAAGTTCCATAACCGACTTCAATGCCTCTCTAACACCTCAACTCCCAGTCAAACGATCCGAAACTAGTCAAACAATGTGCAATTCAATCAAAATATACTTCAATACATATAATTACTCAATTTATAACAATTCCCAACTCCATTCGAAAAGTGAATAAAGTCAATCCTCGGGGCCACGTGCCCAGATTCCGAAATCTTTTGAAGATAAACATTACCCATAACACCACGAACTCAAATATATAGTTTATTCCGAATTCCATATCCAATTTCGTGGTCAAATTCCAAAAATATCAATTTCTAGGTTCCTTTCAAAATCCCACAATTTCCATATATTTCCATGTATAAATCCGTATATAGATCATGTATTTAACTCACAATAGGTGGGAATAGCTTACCTCACAATGAATGACAAAAATCTCCTCTTCAAGTACTCCAAAAGTCGCCCAACCAAGTGAAAAATGAGTGAGATGGGCAAAAACCCCGACTTAAAACCATTCTGCCCAGACCTGTTCTTCTTCGCGATCACGGAAATCCCTCCGGGATTGCGAAAGCCAACAACCAGCTGCCCAAAAATCCTCAATCGCGGTTGGGAACATCCACATGCGATCACGAGGATTTACCTCCCAGAACTACGCGTTCACAAACCAAAAGTCGCGTTCGCATAAGGCAAAATCTTTGGTCCATCAACCCCTTCTCCGTGATTGCGGTTCCCAAGTTGCGATCCCGTAGCTTAAACGAGCAGCCGCCAAATTCCTTTTTTGTGATCGTGTACATCACCTCGCGATCGCGATGCACAACACCAGCACCAGCAACCAGCAGCATCTAAAGCAGCCAAACTTGGCCCGAATCATCCGGAAATACACCTAAGGTCCCCGAGACCCCGTCCAAATACACCAACCAGTCTCAAAACATAACACGAACCTGCTCGAGCCTCCAATCACACCAAACAACATCAAAACTATGAATCGAAAATCGAAACATTTCTTTAAACTTTCAAACTTCCAAACTTCAACGAACGTATTCGAATATTTTCAAAACATTCCGGAATGATGCTAAATTTTACGTACAAGTCACAAATCATGACACGAACTTATTCCAAGGCTCGAAAATCCAAACGGACATCGATAACATCAAAATCCACTTCAAACCAAACTTATGAAATTTTAAAACTTTCAAAAATGCCTACTTTCCACAATAAGCGCCGAAATGCTCCTGGGCGACCCGATACTCAACCCGAACATACGCCTACGTCCGAAATCATCATACGAACCTATTGCAACCTTCAAATCCAAATTCCGAGGTCGTTTACTCAAAAGTCAAACCTTAGTCAATTCTTCCAACTTAAAGCTTTCGATATTAGAATTTTCCATCCGACTCAACTATGAACTACCGAAATTTGATTCCGACTATACAAGTCATAAAATATAAAGTGAAGCTACTCAGGGCCTCAAACCGCTGAACGATTCACTAGAGCTTAAAACGAGCAGTCGGGTCGTTACATATTTGTAGCCAAAAAAGGGTCAAATTTTGGCTTTCTTTTGAATGGGTGTCACGACCCAAAATCCAACTAGTCGTGATGGCACCAAACTCAACCTGCTAGGTAAGCCAATTGACAATGAACCAATTCCATTAAAATTTAATGAGACAATAAATAGAAGAAAATATCTGTATCTTATATATTTCCCAAGGATTGGTAGTACAAATCATGAGCAACTAAGATTTTGGATTTTTTTACAAAGCTGAATTGAAATAATTACAACATCTGTTTGGAATGTGAATGAACAGAATCCGAATCTAATGCTACCAAGGACTAGTGATAGACATAACTGGAACGCAGGTACATCTTCCGATCCAGCTCCTACCATACGCAGCAACATCATCTAACATATGCACGTAAGGTGCAGAAGCGTAGTATGAGTACAACCGATCCCATGTTCTCAATAAGTAACATACATAACCTTAGGTTGAAAGTAGTGACAAGCCGGGACAAGGGTTGGAGTCTAACTCCAATAACCAGCAACAGTTCATAACAGTATAATAAAGATGGTACAAGAAATAACTCAGCTCGTTCATAGTTACGAAAAATAGGCATGCTTTTCAAGTATAACAGTAGATCCCAAATCTTTCACCAAAATCCCAAAAGATAGATGAGCAAGTTTGAAAACTGTGATTTTTCCCAAAACCTTTTAACAATAAAGAAGATATTTCATTTTCAGATAGCATGAGGAAGATACATCTCTATGCCTACATGTCATTATACAGGTGAAATCATGAATGTCACTGACAACCGGGTTGTAGAAGGAAATGCATCTTTATGCATGTATTTCAAGCACGCATGTCAAATGCTATGCATCTAAGTGATGAACTCATGTACTCACACTCTCATAGTACTCAATCACTCAGTACTGTGCGGGGCAGATCCATCCCAGGGAAGATCCATCGCTCAATATAAATAACAACTGACGGTAAGTCACTTAGTGCTGTATAGGGCCAATCCAGCCCAGGGAACTCCATCCCAAATATAAAAGTATAGGGCACTCCATGCCCAGGGAACTCCATCCCAAATATAATATCCACTGCGTTCACTGTGGATGTGCAGGCTCCGGAGGGGCTCCTTCAGCCCAAGCGCTATAATAAGCCAGATCCAGGCATAAATAAATAAACATATGCTGCGGCGTGCAGCCCGCTCCCTTAGTAATCACTCATAATCAGGCGCTCGGCCTCACTCAATCATTAATATCTCAAGTCTCACGTGCTCACAGCGCTCATACCAAGCAGCCCTAATCAATGATTTGAGATGTGACAATATATAATAACAGAGACTGAGATATAATATGAAATGATGAATGCAACTGAGTACATAATTGCAATTAAGCACATAACTCGACAGCAAAGAACGATCACTGTGGGTCCCAATCGTACCAGCATATAGCCTAAACATGATTTCTAGCATAAATTACAGCTCAAGTGCTCTAACCCATAGAGTGCAGTAAAATGTTCTGATAAGATAGCTACACAGTTCCATGGAATCGATTAAATCACAATTTACACGGTGCACGCCCATATGCCTGTCACCTAGCATGCTCGTCACCTCAACATCAATCACATAAGACGTAATTTGAGATTTCATACCCTCAGCATCAAGTTTAGAGGTGTTACTTACCTCGAACAAGCCAAATCAAACACCGAGTAAGCCAAACGATGCTCCAAAATGCGTACCAACCTCCGAACGGCTCGAAAATAGCCAAAAGCGACTCAAATACATCAAATAATGTCAAATAAAATAAACCCAATCGATAAAGGTCGAATCTCTAATCAAAAGCCCAAAATCAACCCCAAAAGTCAAACCCAAGCCCGCACCTCGAAATCCAACAAAACTCACAAAATCCGACAACCCATTCAATTACGAGTCCAATGATACTAGTTTCATTCAAATCCGACTCCAAATCGGTGTTCAAAACTTAAGAATTCGCTCTATGAAACTTCAGTCAAACCCCTAATTTCTCTTTAAAATTCATAATCTAATTACCAAAAATGAAGATAGATTCGAGAAAAATTACCAAAACCGAGTGTAGAAAAATTACCATATGATGAAAATTGCTTCAAAAGTCGCCTCAATCCGAGCCCCAAAATCTCAAAATATGATAAAAGAACCAAAAACCTCAATATATAGCTTCAGCCCTGTAATTTCGCATTGGCGAACAAACTTCCGCTTCTGCAGAATCGCATGTCCGACCCAGCCTGCGCTTCTGCAAACAGGCCCAAACTTAGCAGCCCCCGCTTCTGTGATCATCACTTCGCTTTTGCGGTCGCGCTTCTGTGCCCAAATGCCGCACCTGTAGACTTTGCTCCCAGACCAGGACTCCGTTTCTGCGCCAAAAATCATGCTTCTGCGCGCACGCATGTGCGGCTCCTACTCCGCTTCTGCGATGGTTTCACAACCTAGCCTTCTTCGCAGATGCGCCAATTCCTTCGCTTTAGCGGCCACTGCACCTTCAAAAAACCAATCGCAGGTGCGCAACACCAGAACTAGCTCCTTTTCAGCAATTTAACATGAAACGAAAATGATCCGAACCTCATCCGAAACTCATCCGGGCCACACAAGACCCCGTCCAAATATACCAGCAAGTCCCATAACATAACACGGACCTACTCGAAGCCTCAAAATCACAGATAACAACATTAAAATGACGAATCACACCTCAATTCGAACTTAAATGAACTTTGAGCTTTCAACTTCCAAAACTTGCGCCGAAACATATTAAATCAACTCGGAATGAACCTGTAAAGGCTTGCCTTAGGCAAATCCCACATTGGTATAGGCAAATCCCACATCGGTTGGAGAGGAGAACGAAGAGCGTCTTATAAGGGCTTGGATACCTCTCCCTTGTAGACGCGTTTTAAAACTGTGAGGGGCGAAGGCTCCAAAGCGGATAATTTCTACAAGCGGTGGCCTGGGCTGTTACAGTTGGTATCAGAGCCGGTGCCGGGCCGATGGTGGGGCAAACCCAGTGGTGGGCAAACCTCAGCGAGGACGCTGAGTCCCAAGGGGGGGTGAGTGTAAAGGCTTGCCTTAGGCAAATCCCACATTGGTATACGCAAATTCCACGTCGGTTGGAGAGGAGAACAAAGAGTGCCTTATAAGGGCTTGGATACCTCTCCCTTGTAGACGCGTTTTAAAACCGTGAGGGGCGAAGGCTCCAAAGCGGACAATTTCTACAAGCGGTGGCCTGGGCTGTTACAGAACCCAAATTATGCACACAAGTCCCAATGAAAGTATTCCAATTTTCGGAACCACAATCCGAATCCAATGTCCACAAAGTCAACTCTATGTCAAACTTATGAATTTTCAAATTTCCCAATTTTTGCGTATTAGTGCTGAATCCTTCTAGAATATCCAAATACAAATCTGGGCATATGCCCGAGTCCAAAATCACCATCCGGACTTGACAAAACCATCAAAACTTCGTTCCGTGGCCAAATTCACAAAAGTCATACTTAATCACCTCTTCCAACTTAAAGCTTTGATCATGAAATTCATTCTTCCAAATAGATTCTGACTAACCTGAAAACCAAAGCCGACGATTCACACACAAGTCATAATACATCATACAGAGTTACTCATGCCATCAAATTACCGAGCGAAGTGCAAATGCTCGAAACGACCGGTCGGGTCGTTACAATGGGTGTTATTAGAATTGATTGAGTACATCTCAAGGAGTTTGAATCTCAATTTTGGGATGATTTAGTGGAGTTTTGAGGTGATTTGAATTGAAAATTCGAAATAGAAGATGAACATGGAAAAATAATAATTTATGTATCACATATATATCAAATGTGTATCACATGTATATCTGTGTGTGAGATACATGTGTGATACAAGTTTGATACATGTGTCGCAAAAGAATTTTTTGAATTTGATTTTATCTACGAATTTTGATACCAAATCAACTCCAATCTTTCTCAAATTTTGTATATTGACTCATCTATATGTTTTCAATGAATTTCAACCATACGCATTGAAAAAGGTCTTTTTTTGCTTAGATTTTTGAAATCTTGTATATATTATAATTTTTTTGTATTTAATTACCTTATTTGCTATTTCATCCATGAAACTTTCTTTCCGTCTTATATCTAATGTTGCTAATTACGCTTAAAAGTATGAAAGGAGATATTTGTGTGTGATTTGTGGAGAGAAAGAACCTTATTTATTTGAGTTTTTAATTTTCATATATGCTTGGCTAGTTTTGGTTTTGATTAATGGCTAGAGGTTAGTAAGTTGGGACTTATTTAGGACATTTGTGTAAGATTTCCTTCTTTGTTGGACACAACATTAGCATGAGCAATACATAAGTTCTCTTTATCCAAAATAATAATAATAATAATAATAATAATAATAATAATAATAATAATAATAATAATAATAATAATAATAATAATAATAATAATAATAATACATAAGTTCTATTTTTCAGATAACCACAAGTAAACGTGTTCAAATACCTATATAAACAAAGAACTAGGTGATTTTTTTATTCATGCCTAATTTTAATGGAAAAAAAATATCGTTTTCTTTTTCTTTCTTCTTCTTTAGGTATCTTATGTCCAGACAGACAAGTCAAAAGCTGTTGATAATCTGGCGGCTGCTTCAGAACTTCAAATACCAACCAGTCAAAATATTTATATATAATGACGAAAGGCGACAATAATAATAAAACAATCGAGGTGTGCAAGCTGGTCCTATTAGAAAAATATCACCATTTGACAAGAAATATTAACATGTTTTCTAAAACCTAAAACACACAAATGTAGGTTTTGACTAACATAGTTTGCAAAAAATATTTTCTCTTAAACTAATGCAAAAACGCATACGTTTACTTTTTTTTTTCCTTTATAAAAATATAAACATGTAATTTTTTTTCCTTTAAGAAGCATCTAAAAACTAAAAATATACCCATCTCTAGAAGTCATCATCGAACATATTGAAAGAAGAACGAGGCTTGATTATCTGCTACTAGTCATTATTTGGACAAGCAAATGCAGTGTTGATCTGTTACCTATTTATTATTTTCAACCTCCTATATTTGGTTGTTTTATAGAATCTGTCTCCGTTGCTGGAAAAAATAGGTAAGAGCTGCCCTCTATTCTTTTGCAACAAATTAGTAATATTAAGAGATTTTTTCTTTCCTATATAATATTTGTTTATTTATTAAAATTGTTCTAGTTTTGTATATTATCCATCTTAAATAAGGATTAGTTACAAATTATATACAATCGATTATTAGTACCTTAAATTAGGGAATTTAGTTACATCATTTTCCTTTTTTTTTCTCCTCTCCTCTTTCCCACTGCCGCCTCTCTCATCAATTTTTCTTTCTGTATTCATCACTCTCTCTCATCGTCTCTCTCTCTCAATAAGGTACGCCTAAAAGTTGTCTTCTGCCAATCACCCTATTGAAGTAACCTCCAGTTTGTCACTGGTTTGCACTTTACTTTTTTACGTTGCTACCCACTAAGTATGGAACTTTAACATTGCAAGAATGTTATTGAATTCAAACTTGTGACACTTGGGTTTGTATTGTGCTATGTCACGATCCAAAAATCCAACTAGTTGTGATGGCACCTAACCCAACCAACTAGGTAAGCCAATTAACAACTATCCAATTCTAATGAAATTTAATAAGACAAATACGTAAAGAAAACATCTGAATCTTATACATTTTCCAAGAACTGGTAGTAAAAATCATGAGCTTCTAAGATTAGAATTTATAAAGCTGGTATGGAATAAATAAATACATCATCTGTTCGAAATGTACATAAACAGATTTTTATAAATCTAAGGCTATCATGAACAAGAGGCAGCTACAACTAGAACGCAGCTACGTCTTCAAATCCAGCTCCCGTCGATCACAGCAACATCAACATCCAACATCTGCACGCAAGGTGCAAAAATATAATATGAGTACAATCGACCCCATGCACTCAATAAATAACAAACCTAACTTAGGTTGAAAATAGTGACGAGTTGGGATAAGGGTCAGAGTCCAACTCCAATAACCAACAACAGTTCATAACAATATAATAAAGATGGTGCAAGAAATAACTCAATAAATAAGTGCTCAGCTCGTATAAAATCCCGAAAAATAAATGCTTCTTTTCAAGTATACGGTAAAACTCAAATCTTTTGCCGAAATCACCAAAATATGAGTAGGTTTGTAAAACTGTGATTTTCCCAAAAGGTTTTCAACAATACTTAAGATGTTTCATTTTTCAGATAGCATGAGGAAAATACATCTCTCTGCCTACATGTCACTATGTAGGTGAAATCATGAATGATGCAATATGGTACATCATGAAGAAAAATGCATCTCTATGCATGTATGTCAAGTGTGCATGTCAAATGCGTTGTATCTCAGAGATGAACTTATGTACTCACACTCTCAGAGTACTCAATCTCACTGTCTCACACTTTTCACTCATCATGCTCAATCACTCAGTACTGTATATGGCTAATCCAGCCCAGGAAAGATCCATCCCAAATATATATATATATATATATATATATATATATATATATA
>MCJB01047142.1:18506-94460 GCA_002018475.1 Nicotiana obtusifolia
TGTGTGTGTGTGTGTGTATATATATATATATATATATATATATATATATATATATATATATATATATATATATATATATATATATATAGCAAATAACAGTCAATCGCTCAGTACAGTATAAGGCCAATCCAGCTCGGAAAAGATCCATCCCCAAATATAAATGCTTCGAGCAAGATCCATGCCTAGGGAAGATCCATCCCTCAATATAATCAACTGCGTTCACTGGGGTGTGTACAGACTCCGGAGGGGCTCCTTCAGCCCAATCGTCATAATAAGCCAGATCCAGGCACAAATCAATAAAATATGCTGTGGCGTGTAGCCCGATCCCATGATATTATTCACAATCAGGCCCTCGGCCTCACTCAGTCATCAATCTCTCCAGTCTCTCGGGCTCACAATGCCATGAAACTAGCGCAAAATGATGATATGATGTATAAATATATAGCAACATAGACTGATATATGATATGAAATGAATGGACATGACTGAGTATGAAATTGTAATGTAAGCAAACAACTCAATAGAAGGAATGACCTCAGTGGGTCCCAACCGAATCAGTATGTAACCTATACATGATTTCTAACATGGATCATAGCTCAATACCTCTAGTACGTAGAGATTTCATGGTTACAGATAAGATCAGGTAACTACACAGTACCACAAAAATAATGGAGTCAGAATTCACATGGTGCACGCCCACACGCCCATCACCTAGCATGTGCATCACCTCAATTCTAAGAACATAATATGTAATTCAGGATTTCATACCTTTAGCACCAAGTTTAGAAGTGTTACTTACCTCGAACAAGCCAATTTCAATACCGAGCAAGCTAAGCGATGCTCTAAGAATGCCATCTCGGACGTACCGACCTTCGAACGGCTCGAAACTAGCCAAAATCAACTCAAATACATCAAATAATTCCAAAGGAAACAAATCCAATCGAGAAAGATCGAATTTTAATCAAAAGCCCAAAATTGACCTAAACGCCCAACTCGGGTCTGTGCCTCGGAACCCGATGAAACTCACAAATCCGACAACCCATTCAATTACGAGTAAACCGTACTAGTTTCACTCAAATTCGACTTCGAATCGACGTTCAAAACTCAAAACCTCACTCTATGAAGCTTTAGGCTAAAATCCCCAATTTTCTCTTTAAAACTCATAATCCAATTACCGGAAAAATGAAGATAAAATCACAAAATATAATCAAAACCGAGTGTAGAACACTTACCCCAATCCTTGTGATGAAATTTGCCTCCAAAATCACCTCAATCCGAGTCTCACATCTCAAAATATGAACACAATGACCAAACTCTCGATTTAAAGGCTTCTGCCCAGCCATTTTCGCTTTTGCGGACACATGAGCCGCTTTTGTGGCGTCGGTTCTGCAACACAAGCTCTGCTTCTGCAGACTCCACTAGCCAGCCGACCGCTCACACCTGCGGATCTCCATCCACTTTTGCACAACTGCAGGTGTGAAGCCAAATGCGCGTCTTCGCTCAAGCTCGCTCTTGCACCCAAGACCCTCGTTTCTGCGGGGCCGCAAATGTGCCCTAGCTTCTGCTTCTGCGATCTTTCTTGCCCAGGTCTCACCTTGCTTCTACGAAGAAGGCCAAGCATCTGCGACGTCTCTTCGCGACCAATTGTCTGCAGATGCGGCCATACCAGAACCAGCAGCCTTAGCCAAATGCAACATGCGATGAAATGGTCTGAATCTTGTCCGAAACTTATCCGAGCCCCTCGGGACCCCGTCCAAATATACCAACAAGTCCTATAACATAACGCAGACCTGCTCGAGGACTCAAATCGCACATAACAACATCGAAATAATGAATCGCGTCTCAAATCAAGCTTGATGAACTTTGAACTTTCAACTTCCAAAACTCGTGCCGAAACATATTAGATCAACTCGGAATGAACTCAAATTTTTCACACTAGTCCCAAATGACATAACGAAGCTATTCCAATTCCCGGAACCACAATCCTAATCCGATATCCACAAAGTCAACTTACGGTTCAAACTTATGAACTTTCCAAACCTTCAAATTTTCAACTTTCGCCATTTAGCGCCAAATCCTTCTAAAGATATCCAAATGTAAATTCGGGCATACGCCCGAGTCCAAAATCAACATACGGACCTAACGGAACCGTCAAAACTCCAATCCGAGGTCAAATATTAAATAGTCAAACTTGGTCAACTCATCCAACTAAAAGCTTCAACAATAAAATTCATTCTTCCAAATCGATTCCGAATAACCTGAAAATCAAAACCGATGATTCAAACCAGTCATAATACATAATACAATGCTTCTCAAGACTTCAAATAGCTGAACGGGATGCAAATGCTCAAAACGACCAGTCGGGTTGTTACATGCTCTCTTGAAAATTAGATTATGCTGCAGTTTGATAGTCTTTTTCAAGAGATGAATTCAGCACCTAGTAAGAAGGTCGTAGGAATTGAAGATTCAAACACCAATATATCATAAAGCTTTGAATTCGAATTTGGAGTTTCAAAAACCATTATTTGTTTGGATTGGGTGTGTGTTGCAAACAATTGAAAATGTTATTTGGAGTTTATATCTCAATTTTGAGGGTATTTTAGTGAATATTAGACTTGATTTTAGCTGAATTTCATATTGAAACTCGATGACGAAGAAGAAGAACAGATGACATACCATATTCTTACGAAATTATAGTAAAATTGTATTATAATTGTTGATACCCAATTTTTCCCTCATATTTTTCAAATAAGTATATATACTTTCAAATGGCATTTTGCATCACTAAGAGTTATATAAGTATTTTCTATAATTTTTCATAATTTTTGGAGCTTTAAAACTAATTTTCTTGCATTTAAATTACTTGAATATATATATTAATTATCCCTTAAATTATTTTGTGATGATTTAATCATCCAAATTTATTATTTATCTACATATATATTTTATAATATTTTACTTCATTTAATATAATTATCTTTGCATTTTTTGAGTCATTTACATAATTTTGCAATAATAGCCTATATTTTATACCTAATTACATTATTTACACCAAAATAGCATTTTATATTTTTATAACGTTAAGCTATTATTTTCAATCATTTTATTGTATAAGTCATATTTTATTATTTATAAATTACTTTTTATAAATTATTTTATACAATTTCCTATATTTAATATTTAGCCCAATATAGGGCTAATTTTTGGACCAAATCAGACCCAAACATCTAGCACACTCCATTTTCACTCTTCAACGGCCCAAACCAAACGACCCCATTAACCCAACCCAAACACGAGCCATTTCCTTGACCCGCCCCAACTTCTTTTAATCTTGGCCGTTGATTTCTTAAGAACAACGACCCACAATAAACCATCTCTTTTCCTTATATTCCCATAACCAAACCCTAGATACATTCCCCAAAACTGGCCTCCTGTTCACTCTCTCGAACCCTCTCATCTCTTCTACAAACCCTAGTACCCTCTACTTAGTTTCTCTCCAATCCCGACCTAGAGATGGAATCTACCTATGATCTACTTACCTTATTAGCCTTCTCTCATTATTGGTCGTTCGCTTGTGGTGTTACTTAGGTACTTGCCTAAGTTTGGGAAGTATCACTTCCGAGATCAGACTAGAATGGCTCGAATCTTTGATTTTGTGTGTTATTCCGTCTATATACGCTCTACAAAGAGCGATTCACACTCTTGGTTTGATTTTCAAACGATTGAATCCAATTAGGATTTGAGACTCTCCATCTCCTATACTGATTTTTGATTTGCATGTGATATTTTCTTTCCTTATTTGTGCTTAATTGATTATTTTCCATGTTTGTTCTTTCAATTTTTACACTATATAAAACCCCTTCCCCGTTCCCCTTTAAGAGGCTAAACGATTCATTACTTAACTACTATTACCACTACTCTGATTCTTCTATACTTTCTGGATTTTGATTATCTGACATTCTCAGTGCGAGCACTACCTGGGGTTCATCTAAAATCCTTGGGAACTCTGACGCACTGAGTTTTGGGTCCTGCTACTCTCTCTGCTGTCAACGATTGAAGTATTATTGGGATTGTTCTTCTTGTTTACCTATTTGTTAATTCGCAACTGGTAAGTGTCATTGGCTTTATCAATTTCATTCCTTATCGTTGTGTTCATGTTTGTACATCTATGTCACTTAAACTTTGTGAATCTATATGCTATTCTGTTACCCCTGTCATTTTATGACTCCAAACATTCTAGCATCTGAACTTGTCCAACTTCTTACTCTGATGTATGCCTACTGTATGTGTTCAGCATGAATGATTCTCACTACCTTAAGCATGCCTAGCCAAGTGTGTTTTTGTGAGTTTGAATGTTTATACCTGCCACTCATCCTAAGTTTATACCCTTGCCTTGTTTTGTATCTTTATGATAACTTAACTCATGAGTCCTAATTCCTGTTGGATTATTCATGTGTACTTAATACCCTACTAGAGTTAGTTCTTAGCCATGTTGTTAGCCAAACATATTGCCCTGCTAATTGTGAACTTTAAGGTATGTTCCTTGCCTGGCTTAATCATATGCTATTTAGTACTACCTGTGGTTTACAAGGTGAAAGTGCAAAATCCAGCTTTTCTCTTATGTGTAATATAGTCTAGTTTTGATGAATCCATGCCTACTAAGTTCTGGTATTGCTTAAGCCTTTTGTGCTATGATTGGTACTTAGCATGTTCAATTTGTTCGTAGACCATGTACACCAACTTGTTTGGTTATGGTATTAATTCTCATGTTTGACATCCTTATGTGAGGACTATACTTTGTTGGTTTTCTGTCCATGATTTTATTACACTCTCACGTTTAAAATCTCATGATCAATTTCTTTATGCTAATCCTAGACCATGTTTGCTTTGAAACTTCACTTGAAGTAGTATGTTATCTCATGTTGGTCAATCCTGTCACCTTAGCTTTGTTCTCAAAGAATGCAAGCATGAACATGCCTTATGCATGCCCTACGAACTTGTCAATATGCTTTAGTGAAAACTGCTGTCAGATACAGTTTTGATAATTCAATGTGCTGACTTCAAAAGGCTATTTAATTAATCCCATGTGTAGTTTGCTACTTGTATGGTTAAGTTTGGCATCCGACTGGATAAGTAAGTCATCCATTTGGGCCTATGTTTGATCCATGTGTGTTGTTGGGGTTGTACCTTATAACTGGCACGTTCTGATGCCTTGGGTGAGCTTGGGATTTGAGTTTGCTGTTTGTACAAAGAATGGGGCCGCTGAAGACCCAGAAGTGTCACTGGGTTATTTTCTTTGGGCCTGTACCTGCTTATTGGGCCTGTATTTGTTTCAGCTTGTAATTTGGTCATATTTGATGCATTTTTTCTTCCACTTAAGCCTGTGATAACTTGTAATAAACAACAGTTGGGGACTAGTGAAAGTTGTGGGGCTGGGATACTCTATCTTCGCATGAACTAGGCTCTAATTGTTTATTTGCTTTCCATGTCCCACCTTTGGGATATTTTCACAACGTGTCGATCAACTTGTCTATTCACCTAGAAAGCATGACCTAGAGTTAATATACTTCCTTAACTTGCAAACGTCAGTAGGTCTGCCTATAAGGTCTGAAATTGGACTTGTTGCGCTTAGATATCATGCCTATAGTAACTCAATGCAATGACTGGAAATGTATGCTTTGGCGTACTTCTTTCAATCACGTGACTCATATAGATACCATGTCTATAGGATCTCGAATTGATTAATTAAAACGGCTATTGTTGCTGTTCTCTTCTTATTACATAGTTCGTCTAAAAATCATGCATAAGGGACAAAAATGAGTAATTCTGCGTTTTTAATGGCCTCACTGCCCATGCACAAATCATGTAGAGATCATGTCAATAGGGTTCTGTCACTCGCCTAGAAATCATGCCTATAGGATCTTTGATAGAATCATATATTTAAATCAACCGCTTTGTCAAGACGATCTGCCTAGAAATACTGCCTATAGGACTTATCAACTTTGGAATCGTTCAATCACATAAAAATCATGCCTATAGGTCTTGAACAATTTAATATACTTTGACTCTAAGCTTGCCTATATACTGTTGCCTGCCTAATAACCTGAACGTTGTTAGCGTAAGTTCATAACTGCGTGCGTGCATCTGTGTCTATATGAGGAGGAAAGCTTGAGCCCTTATGTGTTGATTATGCGCAGTCCTATATGTTTAGAATGTGCGCTAGTTTTATCACTTTTGAGCATCCTAAGTAGAGTCTAGAACCACTTAATAGTAGGTCCAAATCCTCCTGGACCATAGGCATGGGACGAGTAGTGCACACATAGGACACGACTTAGAATTGAATTAGAGTGCCTTTACGTAAACAACTTCAACATAGTAATCGGTAGCAGGAGATGATTGTCTATGCCCGCTGAATAATATGAGTAACTCCTACCAAAAGGGAGTTGCGAAGTATTATTTATGTTGTACGGGGTGATCTTTTAGGCTAAAAAACTTAGGATTCCCCCTTTTCCTTATATGTTTGCTAAAGGATTTAGTCATTACGCAGTTGTAGTCTTTATGATCTTTAAAACTTGTATCAATTATTCATATATTTTAATGATATTTTTCCTTACACTGGTTTATGTCATAATAGGACTTTCAACTTTCATATCTTTCCTTACTTATATGCTCACCTAGTTTAATCACATAACCACATAGTTTAAAGTTCGGACGGGACCCACAGTTGTGGACCTTGAAGAGTGCCTAACACCTTCTCTTTGAGGTAATTTGAGCCTTTACCCCATATTTGATGATACGAACTAGTCAAATAGAGCTACTTGCAAATAGATTCCCTAACGCACCTCAAGATTGTTAGGTGGCGACTCTTCTCTTTTAACACCCTCATTTAAAAGAGTTGTCACGTAGAAGCCCGCTTTTGCGAGAAAATGGGGTGCGACAATAATTGTATGTAAATTGTGTTCTCTTGTAGTTTTATATATATATATATATATATATATATATATATATTTGAATGTTGTATGAAAATTAAAAAATAGTTGTATAATGTATGAATCATTGTATAAAATTTGTATTTAAGTTATCAATACTATCTTTTTACATAAAGTTGTTTATATGTATCAAAATTTGTCCAAAGATTTTACGAGGTTAATAACTATCATGCGGGGCCAGTAAAGTATTCTACTTCATTTGATTGGTTAACTTACTCAATACACTAATCTATCACAAATTAAAGAAACCTATTTAAATCAACAATAAAATGGATACCGTACTTAAAATTAATGGTATACAATTTGATGGTACAACAACATACAAATATAAATATAAATTTCGTGCATATTTAATAGAAATTGATATATCTACGACATACATACTAAAAATAAATTTCATACAACTAATTATATAATATACACTTATTTAAAACTTATCTACAACTTTCATACATTATTTTTACCCAGTTAAAATACATCTACAACATCATACAACTTAAATACAATTTTCATACAAATTTTATACAATATGTCTTTTGTATATTTTATATATTTTGTATATGATTTGTGTATATTTTGTATGTGGGTGTGCTTCTTCCTCTCTAAATTCCAGTCAAAATTTTCTCTCTTAATACAATTTTGATACATATCAATAATTTTATACAAAAAATAGTATTGATAACTTAAATACAAATTTTATACAACGATTCATATATTATACAACTATTTTTCAAATTTCATACAACATTCAAATAAAAAATATATATATAACTACAGCAGGATACAATTTACATACAATTATAATACAACTTTACTACAATTTTGTAAGTATATTGTATGTCATGTGTTATTCTTCTCTTCTTCGAGTTTCAATCTAAAATTCAGCCAAAATCAAGTCTAATCTTCACCAAACACCCTCAAAATTGAGATATAAACTCCAAACACTATTCCTAATTGTTTGCAACAACACCCAATCCAAACAAATAATGATTTTTGAAAATCTAAATTCGAATTCAAAGCTTCAAAGCTTTTTAATGACTGTTAATTGTGGAGAGTCAAACACTTTAAAAATTTATTGATTGACAATTTCAATTGGAACACCAATTGTGCAACATGAAAAGAAATTGCTAAGTTAAAACTCTACAGTAAAACGATTGAAATCCATCGATGAATTCCATTAAAAATATATACAACATGAAAGGATAAAAAATAGAGAACATCAGAGGAAGAAAAATTGGGGAAAGAACAGAGAATGAGAGATTGAGAGACAGAGAGAGATGGAGAGAGAGAGAGAGAGAGAGAGAGAGAGAGAGAGAGAGAGAGAGAGAGAGAGAGAGAGCAGCAGGGAGAGAGAACAAGGATGTGAAATTAATTCTTTACTCAATTCCTAATATAAAGGGATACTCATTCAAAACAAACTTGTATATAATTGGTAAATTGTATATGACCATGTAATTAAGTTAAAACTTGATTAGAAAGGGTAATAAAGTTTTATATATAGTATAGGAAGGTAAAAATTAATCCACTAAAGAAAGAAATGAGTATTTACGACTGTCGAAATACAGTTTACATAACTAGTTGTGCCGATTCTCGGATTTTTTAACCCAAAGATAATTTCAGGAATAAGAAATTAAATTTATTTCTAAGAAGGTCACTAGCAATTGGTTCGAATCATAGCTTAGTTGAATGGATCGTAGAATTAAGCTAAAAGAACTGTAAATAAAGCAATGAAAATAAATAAACAACAGTAAGAATGATCTTATTGAGCTTCTTTACGAGTCATAGTGCTTGCAAAGTAAAGTGATATTAACTGTCCAACTTAGCTAGAATACAATAACTGCAAATACCAAGCGAGTTGAGATTAAATTGAATGTTCTACAAGTATATGATAGTGAGGGTATTTATAGTTTACTAGCCTGTTTAGCGAAGCTGAAAAAATCAGCTTATTTTAGTTTTTTTTTTCAGAAGTGCTTTTTTAAAAAGTACTTTTAGAGAGAAGTCGTTTGTGTTTGGATAATTAATTTGAAAAGCATTTTGATCGATAATTTACGTTTTTAAGTATCACATTACAAATAAAGGCGTGAAAAGATTTACTTAATAGTTAATATTATATAAATAGATAAGTAATCACAAATATTTATTATTAAAGATAATAATTAAATTTTTTTACTTTATTTAAGTAATATAAAAATAAGATTAAAAAGTATTTTATTCTTTCAAGATAATTAAAATACATTAAAAAATTTATTCAATAAATATAAAATTATTTACCCCAACAAAAGTCACAAAATAATAGAAAGCTATACTAAAACTAAGAAGAAATGCTTATACATCGGGAGAGTTCTCAATAATATCATCTTTAATTATGTTATATAACAACTCTATAACATTAGAAGACGTTCCTCGCATTTTTGAATGAATGTCTAAATGCCCATCTTCTTCTTCAAGCTCTGGCATATTGTCTTCATTTGCATAATGGTCAAACACAGCATCCTTGCATTTTTGAATGAATGTCTAAATGCCCATCTTCTGCTTCAAGCTCTGGCATATTATTTTCGTTTACATAATGGCCAACCACAACATCAGTAGAAGCATTTTTTCATATAAAATTATGTATAATCATAGTAGATGTAACAAGACGAATCTGAGTGTAAAGCTTGAAAGATGATATTGAAGAAAAAACAGAAAATCTATTTTTTCAAACCCAAATGTTCATTCAATTGTACATCTCAAGCTAGAATGAAAAAATTAAAAACCTCATTCGGAATTTTGAAACTTGAGTTACGTACCAAATCTGGAAGATGATAACGTTCACCCTTACACGGGTCCTAAATAGCCCAACATTATTGAATATCCTGAATCAACTAAATAATATTTATCTAATTCAAGTAAGAAAAATACTATTAATGAATTAATATGAAAATAACATTTACAACATAGGAATTTACGGTCACTTACATGCTGGGGGAAAAATTAAAATTTTATCTTCTAAATACTTGATCAAATATTTTAGTATCATATGTAGTACCTTCCCACTCAGATCATATAAAAATGAAGCACTTGTCCCAATCACATATAACCATTACGTTTTGTGAAGTGAAATCTTTTCGACTTATGTATTTTATTTGATTCTTATAAGGAACAATACAAGGTATATGCATGCCATGTATAGCTCAAAATGTAATTTTTAAAATATAGACAGTACCTATTATCTTCTCCTAATTTAGTGTGAACATCAGAAAGAGCTGGATCTTTTGGCTTAATGATGTAAAACTTGATAAAAATATTTGTTAATTGTCTCTTCAAAGTGTTGAAATCATTCTTGAATCATTTGATTTTCTAGCCCATATCCTACTATATTAAGAACATAACAACAATCTTTGCTACGGTCATATATCTTGTTGGTTCTAAACCATACTGTTCATATAATGTTTCGCAGAATAGAAAAAAAATATTGTCCCATTCTAAACATCTCATAACTATACTTATCATTCCCTTCAAGCATATCTTCAACGAAATGAAAACCTATATGAAGAGAAGTTCTGCATGGCGTCTTTAAACAAAATATAAGTAATACTTTACTGCAAGAGTTATATCCCTAACTGTCAAATCAAACACACCATCAACATCATCATCAACTATAAGAACTTCTTCATCAACAACGTCATTATTATTTTTAGTAAATGACATTTTTAAGAAAGATAAAAAAAACATTACTTAACTAATAAGTACTTCATATACAAACAAACATTACCTAATTAAAAATAATTTCATATAACTTTATAAACAAATAAACATAATTTAACTAATAAGGACTTTACATACAAAAATACATATTCCCACTGTAATGACCCGACTGGTTGTTTTGAACTTTAGCAATCGTTCGGCAGTTTGAGACCTTGAGTAGCTTCACATTATACATTATGACTTGTGCGTATGGTTGGTTTTGATTTTCGAGAGCTTCAAAGTTGATTTGGAAAAATAATTCTCAATTCGGAAGCTTTAAGTTGGAAGAGTTGACCAAGATTTAACTTTTGAGTAAATAACCTCAGAATCGGGATTTGATGGTTTCAATAAGTTCGTATGGTGATTTCGGACTTGGGCACATATTTAAATTTGGATGTTCCTAGAAACTTTTGGTTCTATTTGTCGAAAGTTAGCAACTTGAGGAATTTGGAGAGTTCACAAGATTGACGAGCAGTTGACTTTGAGGTCTTTCGCAGTCGGATTATTGTTCTGCAAATTAGAATAGGTCCGTTTTGTCATTCGGAGTTCGTTTACAAAGTTTGGGTTCATTCCGGATTGGTTAGACGTGAATCAGACGCTTGGTTCGGAGTTAGAAGTTTATGAACTTAAGAAATTGATCTTGTTCGACGATTTGTAGTTTTGATGTTATTTTCTAGAATATGAGATCTCGAGTAGGTCTGTATTATGTTTTGGGACTGGTTGGTATGATTAGACGGGGTCCTGAAGGGCTCAGCCGTGTTTCAGCTTGATTTCAGATCATTTCGAAGAAGGTTGACAATTCTAGTCTGGTGTTTTCTCACCTGCGAGGTTTGGTGCGCAGGTGCGAGTCCGCGAGTGCGGATTATTGGTCGCAAATGCGATTTATGGTTGGACAGGACAGGTACGCAGAAGCGCTTACTTGTGCGTTTGGAAGAAGGTTGACAATTCTAGTCTGGTGTTTTCTCACTTGCGAGGTTTGGTGCGCAGGTGCGAGTCCACAAATGCGCATTATTGGTCGCAAATGCGATTCACGGCTGGACAGGACAGGTACGCAGAAGTGCTTACTTGTGCGTTTGGAAGAAGGTTGACAATTCTAGTCTGGTGTTTTCTCACTTGCGAGGTTTGGTGCGCAGGTGCGAGTCCGCAAGTGTGGATTATTGGTCGCAAATATGATTGACGGTTGGACAGGACAGGTACGCAGAAGTGCTTATTTGTGCGAATCTGCGAGAGCGCAAATGTGAAAAGATGGCCGCAGAAGCGTATCCGCAAAAGCTGGTGCTTGTCCGCAAAAGCGGAAGGTCGGGGCGTAAGAGATTTATCATCTGCGAGGAGTTGGCTGTAGATGCGATGTCGCAGAAATGACAGATGGACCGCAAAAGCGAGAATCGCTAGGAAGTGTATTTATTTCGAGGGTTTAGCTCATTTTTTATTATTTTGAGATTTGAAGCTCGGTTTGGGACGATTTTTAGGCGATTTTTCACCTTTTGGATTGAGTAAGTGATTTTAACTCTGATTTGATTATTATTTATGAATCTATTCCTGATTTAGCTTTTGATTGATGAAATCTAAAAGAAAATTTGGGATTTTTGTCTACACTTTAAAAGAGTATATTTTGAGATTTTGATCATCGATTTGGACCTGTATCTGAAAATTAATTATACTTTGGACTCGACAGATTTTGATTATCGGATTTTGGTATTGATTTCGGATTTCGGGCACGCCACCAGACAGTTATGAATTTTTGCTTAATTTATGGTACATTGTGATATTCCGTGTGGTATATTGATTTATGTTTCTGTAAGATGTTGACATATGGATACCTGAGCGGATTGATAACTGATCTTGGGTCATAGAGCCGTGTTGGTATTAATATTGAGGTGACGCATACGCCAGGCCACACATTGGGCTAAGCGGTACTGTTTAGGGGGCGACGTGTGCACCATGTCCTATGTTGGCTATAGGATATTGATAATTGATTTAGATCCGATCAGCGCTTGAGTAAGGACCCGCCCCTTCGGAGTTAAGTATTTATGGTGAATGTAAGCACAAGGTCATATATGTGCAGAGTGAGGGACTTATGTCCGGTACCCGTATAGTGCTGAGCGTGTGTATGTGTGTGTATGAGGGTTCATCAGCTTCGAGCCAGGTACCGTGAGCGTGTTGTACCAGGCACTATAAATGTACTGAGAGTTGTTTATAATTAATGTTTTAACTAAAAATTGTTAATCTGGCATGTATGATTGACAAGCAGGCGTGAAGCTGTATCAACCCTCACACTAGTAGGTATTTGGTAATTATACTTGAGGCTTTGAGCTTGATATCACAGTTTTATTCCTAGACTTGTGTTACGCTGAGCTTGTTATTATTTGAGCTGTTCTCTTTTATCTACTATTATTGTTATTATTGGCTGTGGAAATTGAGCATCGGACTTTGCCTAACTCGTCACTGCTTTCAACTCGAGTTTAGGCTTGTTACTTATATAGTATATGGGGTCGTTTGTACACATACTATACTTTGTATTTCGTGTGCAGATACAGATGTTGCTGATTATGGTTGTTGCCCGAGAGTCAGATCCGGATTAGTAGGAATTCTCAAGGTAGCAATTTGTTCCTGTTTGTAGGCCTTGAAGTCCCTTTCTTATTTTATGTTAACACTGTGTAGTCTTTCAGACATTATTGTACTTCACTCAGACCTTGTATTTATTTATTCCTAGAGTTCATGCACCCAGTGACACCAGGTCGTGGGACGGTTTTATTTATTATAACTTATTACCTCAGTTAAATTATCATTGTTTTTTGCTATTGAGATTATTTAATATTGCTATTTAAATTATTTCTTCTTATTGATTGATAGCTTGCCTAACAAGCGGTATTAGGCGTCGCCACGACTCCGATGAAATATTGGATCGTGACACCCACAAACAGAAGTTCCAATAACAAGAATAAAGCACAACAATAAGTACAAAAATTAAAATATCTTCACATGTATTATTCTTTAAGTTATCCTCCATAATAACCTCCTCATTACTTGTTGGAGTTTGAAACTCAAAACTATTTCTAATGTTGAAACCAATTACTTCGAAGTAAGCTATTAGGTAAAACTCCTGATGATGGCGCCCATTTGTGTTCGCTAGTGGTAACAATATTTTAAAAATAAATTTCCATCAACTTTCAACTTTATAAACATTTATCTCTAGATTTCTCTACATTTGAATTTTTCTATATCCATGAAAGAACAATTAAAAATTTAGCCTTCGAAACAAAATATAATTTACTATATTTAAGTGAAAATAAATTTACGAATTCTAATACCTTTATCTTCCTTCTCCACCATTCAACACTCGCTTGAACTGTCTTTCTCTCGAATCCTATCCTAAGCTTGCTTCTTTTCCAATTAAAGTATCCTAATCTTTCCAAATAATATTCAAACTATCCCATTTGTTCTACAATTTGGTCTTGTCATAGTTTTGTCATTAAATTTTTGCACCAAGTTAAACCACTCTATTCTGCTGAAATGAATAACAGGACGATTTTCAGCTGTCTTTTTTTCACACATAAATTTAAAAATTATGATATTGTTTCCGCATTCCATTTAACCTTCTCACTTATGTTGTCTTGTGTCACTTTCTTGCTCATATCTTGTCAATATGGATTGAAAAATATGTAATTTATAATTAAAAGAAAATATTATGATAATATTTTCTAAGCCATATTTTATTTGGGTGGAGAACCAACAGGACAAGAATTTATTATTCTAGTAGTTCAGTCAATCATAACATTACTCATTATTACTTTATTAATACATGAGTTTCCTGTAGCATGCTAATTCAGCTTTACAGGTTCTAACATCTTTGACAAAATTGCGACCAAGGAGCATACAAACAATAATAATGGTTGCATTACATTTTATGAATATGCAACATGAAAGCACCTTTTTCTATTATAATTACAAAAAAGAGTTCTTTTTCTATTCTTCCAGCCAAAGGCAACAGCAACTACAACACAGAAGAAAGAGAAATGTTTTCTTCAGAGATATCTTTATATGAGCCAACTTTACACTTAATAGAGCTTAAGACTCATACAACTCAAATATTAATCTCTCTCTAAAAGATAATTCTCCTACTTCTCTATAGAACCAACTAAAGAAAACCAATCCGTTATGCAAGAACAAAACCTCTTACATCTAATCCCTCCCAAACCACCGGATATTGCAAGTGATCAACCTAAACTAGATGCAACCATGACTTGTCCGAGTTTTACAGAAAACTTAATAGCGGGTGAACATGGTGCATTAATTAATGTGCTCACTAACTCAAATGAGCATTACACAGTTCATCTAAAAAACGATAGTCCCAATAACCAATTGCTCTCAGTTAATAAGGATCGACATGTTCAGCTATTTCAAGATGTCTTTCAACGGATCTACTAACCATGAAAATTCTCTGTCATCATCAAGAATACAACACCACCTTTTCAAAATAAGGATCTAAGAACTCTGCAAAATTAAGAAAATTTTTTCACTATTCGACTTAGGTCTGACTACTGCATCACCAAATTCAACAATGAAGTTAGTATGTTAAGAGCCTTGCACTATGGCCCTTGGTTCATATTTGGTCACTTCCTATCGGTCCAAAGATGAGAACCAAATTTTGTAGCATCTGAAGCAAAAGTGTCGCTAACAGCCGTTTGGGTGCGATTACCACAACTGCCAATCGAGCTTTACGATGGATTAATTTTAGAAACAAATTAAATAGGAAACAAAATTGGTAGACTATTAAAAATTGACGCATATACCTCCTCAACCTTTAGGGGAAGGTATGCAAGATTATGCATAGAGATGCCGCTGGATGAACCTGTTATTCCTTTTGTCTTCATTGGTCAGCATAAACAGGTTGTATTTTATGATATATGAGGGAGAACTTTTTGTGTAAAAAATGTGGGAGACTAGGCCATGCACAGTCCAAATGTCCATACAAGGTTATAATCAATAATCCACCGCCCATACACATGGAATCGACTGCAAACCAATCAATGGAACAAAACGAAGTTCAAGCATTAAAAAAGATGTTTGGCAGACGGTTAACTTCTCCAAAAAAAAAAAAAAAAAAAAAGAATCCAAATCATAGGATCAAGGAGTCACCCCAACAATCAGGTAAGTTCCAAAATCCCTATACCAGCATGCCAGGTAATCCTCTCATCCTTTCTTTTAATGCAAAATCTTTTGGCAACAACTCATCTACAAACGTAACAAACAAGAAGTCTTTTACCAAAATCCTTTTTAATAATCCTATGCCTAAGGTCTACGTTGCCACTTGGAAATAAATTCTTCATCTTGGATAATCACCCAGAAATTAAAGAAAATAAAAATAAAATTCATATTTCTATAGAGGTTGATTGCATGTCATTAGACGTGGCAACCATAAAATAATGTGCTAATGAACACATGGCAGAAAATGAAAATGGCCAAATTAACCAACATGCATTCTAATAATCTCCTATTAAGCGATATAAGAAACCTAATTAACCCTACAACCAGCCATAATACTAATTCCAAAGACTCCCTAAACAACTCTGCCAACAAAAACATTACCACTAATTATAACTCCTCATGCATGAACGAGCACAAACAACAACAACACACGTCCCAAGAAAATCCCATTGCTCCACAAATGGCCAATAAGGATAACCACGTGCCAGGTGAAAAATCTTTCCAAAATCCTTTTAAAACCATCTCCCCAAACCATTTAGAAGACAAGCAGGTATATTTAATGATTAGGGAGCTACCTATATCCACTACTACCCTCATTCCTATTCCGAAAAAAAACCTTGATATCTCCAATATAAACCAAGACACCTCCATCAATAATGCCAAGAATTCCAATAGCCCAAAGGAAACGATACTGACTAATCCAAATTCTAAGACATCAAAGAGCCCACACAATGACAAACCCACCATCATCTCAAGCTCCACTAAAGGGCAACCAAATCTTCTTTGTACAACCACCACTACCACAAGACCGTCAATCCCTCTCTTGGATAGAACAAGGACTGATGGGCCATGCAATATCATTCAATATGACGTTGGACGGGCAAGAGATTGAGATAGTACTACAAAACTCTCACTTCCTACCTCAACTAGTATGGAAGGGATGCACATGGCCACGAACAATTATCTCAATCATGTTTGCTTAAACATACTACACCCACTGGCTCCATCAATGAACTCGAACCTAGCACAGTCAATGAGAACTCAGTGGAGTCTACCACCAGGCTTCAACCCACTTCAAACTCAAAACATGGCAGTGGATCTTCCATTTTTTCCCCCAGGGAAGATCTCGAACATGAATTCAATATTTATGCCATGGACCACCCCAATCAATCATGCTCAACCCCAGATGAATGTACCTCCCACTGCAAACCATGCACCATCACAAGAACCACCACATGCACCTTCACAAGCACCACTGCAAGCTCCACTAAATGCACCTCAAAAACCTCCTCCTCAAAATATACCAGAACCAGAAGACCAACAAGTAGATGATGCAGAGGAAATGATGTTGCTAGGGACAAAACAAACTGTGGAATTTTCAAGCCTAAACGAGGTAAAGGTTTATCTATTCAAGGAGATGCTAGAGAAGAGATATATTCTCAACTGCCCACCACACTTTACAAGTGCTCAATGGATTTTAGGCCTCCACAGGACCCAACGGTGGGAAGCCATGCCGTGATATTAGTACCCTCGTTAAGGAAGAATCCACTGTCTATATCAAACAGAATGATGGAGCATCGAACCAACCCTAACCATAACCAACTAGAGATGATGTATCGCCCAACTAACATTATCATTTGAAACATCCGGGGGTGGGGGGTGGGGGGAGGGTAATAATGAGACATTTAGGAGGAATTTTAAGGATATGATTGACACTCACAATCCTTGCATGGTGACACTCACAATCCTTGCATCTCAAATGGAGAGCCATATCTCCTTACTCAATGATTTTTCATTCTCTCGAATGATCGAAGTTCCAGCAGAGAGTCAACTGGAGGAATGGTTATTCTATGGAATTCTAACATGGTTAATGTGAACAACTTTTTCAAAAGGAACCAAGAAATTCATGCTAGCATTGAGGTACGCCCTATAAATACCACTTGGTAGTTTTCTTCAATATATGCTAGTACAAAAATAGGTCATAGAAATACATTATGGAATAATATTGAGAATATCCATGAAAGCTACAAAGGCCCTTAAATTCTTGGAGGTGATTTCAAATGATTTCTTTAGTGAAAATGATTATTTCGGAGGTAACTCTATTAATCGTAGGTATAGTTCACGATTATGGACTAGTATTAACAATTTTAACCTAATGGATTTAGGGTTTAAGGGGTGTAAGTATACCTGGTCAAACCATCTTAGGAAAACAAAAGGGTTAATTATGTAACGATTAGATAGAATTTTTGTTAATAATGAGTGGATTAACGTTTTCCATAAAGCTATTGTGGTTCACCTGCCCAAAATCCATTCGGATCATAACCCTTTGCTAGTCCAATTAACCTCTATAAATATTTGCTATAATGGCAAACTTTTTAGATTAGAAACCATTTGGTGCAAACATCCTGATTTCATCAATACTGTTCGACACAGCTGGATGAAGAATGATCTAAATAGAGCACATAATGTTCTTAAGGAAAAACTCATTATTTGGAAAAATAATACTTTTGGTGACATTTTCAAGAAGAAGAAAACACTTCTTGCTTGCCTACGTGTCATTCAAATGTAATGATCCGATCGGTCGTCTTGCTTTTTAGATTTCCGTTTCCCTAAATAAGACTTTCTGTATGTGCTTTTACTTCTTTATGACTTGCGGGGATGGTTAGTTTGGGTTTGGAAGGACTCGGGTTAAAATCGGAACACTTAGTTCCTTAATATTCGATTAAAATGATTAAGTTTGACTTGAGTCAACGTTTTGAGTAAACGACATCGGAATCGAGATTTGACGGTTCCAATAGATTCGTATGATGATTTTAGACTTGGGCGTATGTCCGGATCGGGCTTTGGATGACCTGAGAGCGTTTAGGCCCTTAATATTGAAAGTTGACGCATTGAAGGTTTTCAAGTTCTTTAAATTTGGTTTGAGGTAGGATTTGGTGTTGTCCGTTTGGGATTCCGAGCCTGAGAATAGCTCCATATGATGATTTATGACTTGCACGCAAAATTTGATGACATTCCGAGTTGATTTAATAGGAATCGGACGCGCGGAAGTGTTCCTAGAAGATTTGGAGTCTTATAATTCGATTAATGTGTTTTGGTGTCCGATTTGTATTTCTAGATGTTATTTTGGTATTTCAACCGTGCGAGCGAGTCCGTATTATATTGTTGGATATGTGAGTGTTATTGGATGGGGTCCTAGGGGCCCCGGAGGCGAAACGGATTGGAATCAGACTCGGAAATTGCATGAAGGTCTGCTGGTGCACCAGTTCTAGTGCGTTCGCACCTGCGAGAGTTTTATCTGCAGGTGCGAGCTCGCAGGTGCGAGACATCGTGCGCAGAAGCGGCTGGAGAGGGAGGTAGCATGGCTAGGTCGCAGGTGCGCGATGCGAGCCGCAGCGAGCGGGCTCGCAGGTGCAGAACTTTTTTTACAGGTGCGACCAGTGCCGGTTCACTCATGTTCCGCAGGAGCGGGGATTTTCCCGAAGAAGGGCGAAGCTTCCGCAGGTGCGAAAACCGCTGGGAGGCAGTGAAGTGCATTTATAGCGGGACTTAGGCTATTTTGGCTCATTTCTTTCATCTCTTGGGCGATTTTGGAGCTCTTTGAAGAGGGGTTTTTACCTAGCACTTTGAGGTAAGTAATTTTTATATAAGATGAGTTTAATACATGCATTTTGGATAGATTCTTAGCACATAAAGTGTAGAAATTGTGGGTTTAGTTGAAAAATTTAGGTTTTGATAAAAAAAAGAGATTTAACCATGAAAACATTTATGGAATTAGGTGAAAATTAGATGTTTGAGTTAGTGAGGTTATGGGCAACTATTATCTTCGAAAATTTTCGAAATCCGGGCACGTGGGTCCGGGGTGAGTTTTAGGAATCCTCCAATTTGGGTTGGCTAATTATCCTAATAGTTAAATCATGAACTTTTGAGTATATATTGATTAATTTATATAATATTTGATTAGTTTTGGGTTGTTTGGTTTCAAGTTGAGTTAGAGCAGATTTGCAGACCGGAAGCGAGCTTGAGAATGAGGTAAGTCTCTTGCTTAACCTCGTAAGAGGGAACTCATCCCCTTAGGTGTATTTTATTGTGAATTACTTGTGTGGGAATCTATGTATGCACTAGGTGACCAAATCCCGTGCGTGTAGCTATATTCCATGAGATGTCCGGGTAGTCTTAGTCCATATCATGCTTTAATTGTATTGTTATGTTTGTTATGCATATTAATTATCTTCAATAGAGCTGAGACTAGGGATTTTAAAGTTACAAATTTCCCATTTAGATTTCTTATTTTTGGGAAGAATTGAGAAATACATAATAACAATGAGAAATCCATGTCCACTCACGTCGCAAGTACTTCTGCGAGTAAGGTAAACTTCTCTACTCTCATGGGAGCGGGACGTTCGCCTAGACAGTATAATAGATGCATCTATGTTTCGTGCTGTTCGACCCTCGTCAGTGCACACAGTATTTGGATCGGGCCGTACGACGTCGGCACAAACCGTGCGTGATAATACTCGGAGCCCGATTACCCTTGATATTATGCTATGGCTTGAGGGGTTATGATTTATTTAATGACTGAAATTGATTTGGTACTAGTATGTTTTAGATGAAGATTTTTGAACTTACTATCAGTTAAAGAATCATTTATTCACTGCGTGCTATTGTATTATTCTTTTTTTTAACCTATTCCATGCCTATTTAGAATTTCTACATTTTATTAATGGCCCATAATAAGTGTCGATGTCGACCCCTCGTCACTACTTCCTCAAGGTTAGACAGGATACTTACTGGGTATATGTTGTTTATGTACTCATGATACATTTTTGCACTAATCGTGTAGGATCTGAGGTAGGTGCATCTAACAGTCATCCCGACGCACACCCCCGTTACCCCAAGGCTTAGTGGTGAGCTGCTCTCTGAGGCCGTTCTGTAGCACCCGCAGT
The DNA here is from genome assembly GCA_002018475.1 of Nicotiana obtusifolia. NCBI lineage: Eukaryota > Viridiplantae > Streptophyta > Magnoliopsida > Solanales > Solanaceae > Nicotiana > Nicotiana obtusifolia. Next base: position 39,376 of record MCJB01047142.1, read on the forward strand.
CTCTCTTTTGTTTTTACATTCTGTTTACCCTATTTCAAGCAGTAGCTTAGTATTTCGTATATTTTACTAGTTGCTCATATAATTGTGACACTAGGCCTTGGAAACATGCTAGTAGACACTTTATGGATTTTGAGCATTTATTTCACTGCATTTGCTTTTTTATTAGTTTTCGCTTTACTTTATTAAAATTTTCACTTCTCCTTCACTTAATAAGATAAAAATCGACTACTTTGAAATTTTTAAAAAGAATAGATGCATGACTAATTCACCGTTAGCGTGTCTAGCGGAGACGTTGGGTGCCATCACGATTTATATGAGAAATTGGATCGTGACAACATGGTATCAGAACATTAGGTTCACGTAGGTCACATAAGTTATGAGCTGGCCTAATAGAGGCTTGCGGATGGGTGTGGAGACGTTCGTACTTATCTTCGAGAGGCTATAGGGTATTAGAAAACTACTCTTTCTTCATCTCCTACCGTGAAGTTGATGTTGTGCTAAGTATCTTTCTCTTATTCTTTTACAGATGGTGAGAACGCGTGCGACAGATGTACCCGACCATGGAGGAGCTGCTACCTTTGTTGCTAGAGGCCGAGGGAGGGCTCCAGCTTGTGGTAGAGGACGAGGACGTTCTAGAGGTTCTCCAGTTGTGCCACCAATGGATCCAGTGGAGGATCCTGCTATTGAGGAGCAGGGCGAGGTGCCTGCAGGGGAGCCAGCCCTGTCCGCACCAAGATTCCAGGAGATCATGGGCCGTATGCTGCGGTAAATGGATCCTATGACTCAGGCTGGTTTACTTCCGACAGACCTAGTCACATCTTAGGCGGGAGGGGAAGCACAGACCCTTACCGCTCAGGCTCCTGGGCATGCAACTGCCATATATCAGACCCCGGGCGCACTACCCATGGGCGGAGCTTAGCAAGTTGCAGCAGCTATACCCAGACCAGCTGCGGCCAGCGAGCCACAGAAGCTATTGGATAGATGGACCAGGTTACATCCTCCTGTCTTTGGAGTCTAGCGGCATGAGGACCCCCAAGAATTTATTGATCGTTGTAGGGACAGACTGCATAGCATGAGGATACTAGAGTCCCACAGGGTGGACTTCACCACCTTTCAGCTATAGGGCAGGGCCCATAGATGGTGGCAGTCCTATCTTCTCGGCAGGCCAACAAGTTCTCCCCGCTTGACTTGGGACCAATTCACACGCCTCTTTCTGGATAGATATATTCCACCCTCTCGGAGAGAAGAGTTGCGGTTTCAGTTCGAGCAGCTCCAGTAGGGTCAGATGTTGGTGACCGACTATGAGGCGAAATTCTCTAAGTTTTCTCGCCATGCACTTATAATACTTCTTACCGATGTAGAGCAAGTGCAGAGGTTTGTTGCGGATTTGCACTCTGGTATCCAGGCCACTATGGCCCGAGAGGTTAAGATGGGGACCTCTTACGAGCTGGTTGTGGAGATAGCTCGGAGGATCGAGGGTGTTCATCACGGAGCCGAGAGCAGGTTCCGAGGGACAAGCGGTATCGATATTCTGGAGGGTTCAGTAGTGCTCCGGCTGGGGGCAGAACTCAGTTTGTGAGGGGTCAGTCTAGTAGGCCCATATAACCAGCATCGTCGTCTCCTCGGGGTGCTCTAATGCGGCCCTATTTCAGTGCTATTCCAGAGAGCTCCTACCGCCCGCCAACCTATTCAGGGTTCCTTCAGTGGATATTCAGGCCATTAGGGTCAGACTTCAGGTCAGCAATCCACTATTCCGAGGGGTTGTTTTGAGTGCGGGGATCCTGGCCACATGAAGAGATTTCGCCCCAAACTTCAGGTCAAGGCAGTATAACAGGGTAATCAGCCTATGATTACAGCATCAGCTATCGCACTAGCCGTCCGGCCGCCCAGAGGTGGAGGGCAGGTGGGTAAGGGACATCCTAGAGCTGGAGGCCAATCAGGTTGCGCTCCAGCTAGGTTCTATGCCTTTCTAGCCAGACTAGATGCAGTAGCCTCAAAGGCCGTGATCACATGTATTATTTCTATCTGCGGTAGGGATGCTTCGGTACTATTTGATCCAGGGTCTACATAATCATATGTTTCATCTCTATTTGCTCATTTTCTTGGTATTCCTCGCGAGTCCTTGGGAGCTCCTATATATGTGTCCATGCTAGTGGGCGATTCTGTTGTTGTGGATCAGATCTATCGGTCCTGTATCATGACTTTTTGTGGTTATAAGACTAGAGCAGATCTTCTGATGCTATATATGACCGACTTTGAGGTCATCCTGTGCATGGACTGGTTGTCTCCATATCATGGCATCCTTGATTTCCATGCCACGACTGTTACCTTGGCGATGCCAGAGTTGCCTAGATTGGAGTGGAAGAGTTCGTCTAGTAATGCATCTAGTCGGGCTATCTCTTTTCTGAAGGCTCGACACATGGTCAAGAAAGGTTGTTTGGCTTCTCTAGCTTATGTTCAGAATACTGCTACAGAGACTCCGACGATTGATTCAGTGCCCGTGATCCGGGAGTTCTCTGATGTGTTTCCTTCTGATCTTCCAGGCATTCCACCAGATTGTGATATCAATTTCTGTATTGATTTGGCTCCAAGTACCCAGCCTATCTCTATCCCACCGTACCGCATGGCTCTGAAAGAGTCGAAGGAGTTGAAAGAACAGCTTGAGGAGTCGCTAGCAAAGGGGTTTGTCAAACTGAGTGTGTCGCCTTGAGGTGCACTGGTGCTATTCATGAAGAAGAAAGATGGGACTATGCGGATTTGCATCGATTACCACCAGTTGAACAAAGTTACCATTAAGAACAAGTACTTGTTACTGCGTATTGATGATTTGTTTGACCAGTTGCATGGTGCTAGGGTGTTCTCTAAGATCGACTTGAGACCGGGGTATCATCAGCTGAAGATTTGTGATTCGAATGTTTTGAAGACAGCTTTCCAGACTAGATGTGGGCATTATGAGTTTCTAGAAATGTCCTCGGCTTGACTAACGTCCCAGCGGTGTTTATGGATTTGATGAACCGGGTGTTCAGGCCATATATTGACTCATTTGCCATTGTCTTCGTGGATGACATATTAATCTACTCGCGTAGCATGGAGGGGCACGAGAAGCATTTGAGAGTGGTGCTTCAAACCTTGCGGGAACATAAGCTATATGCTAAGTTCTCTAAGTGTATGTTCTGGTTGGATTCTGTGGCATTCTTGGGGCATGTTGTATCGGGCGAGGGTATTAAGGTAGATCCCAGAAAGATAGAGGCAGTTCAGAGTTGGCCTCGTCCTACCACAGTGACCGAGATCAGGAGCTTTATGGGCTTAACAGGTTATTATTGCCGGTTTGTGGAGGGATTCTCATCTATTACAACACCTTTGACTATATTGACCCAGAAGAATGCTCTATTTTGATGGTTCGATGATTGCGAGGCTAGCTTTCAGAAGCTCAAGACCACATTGAATACATCACTGGTGTTAGTATTGCCTTCCAGTTCAGGGATGTATATTGTGTAGCGATGCTTCACGCGTTGGCTTGGGTTGTGTATTGATGCAGGAGGGGCAAGTTATTGCATATGCTTCACGTCAGCTGAATCCCAACGAGAAGAATTACCCCCTACACGATTTGGAGTAGGCCGTGATAGTTCATGCTCTCAAGATTTGGAGGCATTATCTTTATGGGGTGTCCTGTGAGGTTTACACCGATCATCGCAGCTTGCAGCATTTGTTCAAGCAGAGGATCTCAATTGGAGGCAGCGCAGATGGCTTGAGTTACTAAAAGATATGATATAACCATCCTTTATCATCCGGGCAAGGTGAATATGTTTACAGATGCCTTGAGCAGAAAGGCGGAGTGTATGGGTAGTTTGGCATTCATTTCAGCAAAAAAGAGGCCATTAGCTTTGGACATTCAATCCTTGGCTAACAGACTTATGAGGGTAGATATCTCGGAGCCCAGTCGAGTTCTTACATGAGTCGTCGCTTAGTCTTCATTATTCGAGCAGATTAAGGCTCTTCAGTACGACGATCCGCACTTGTTGGTTCTTAGAGAGACGGTACTACAAGGTGGTTCCAAGGAGGTTACTATCGGTGAGGATGGTGTTCTGCGACTCCAGGGTCGTCTATGTGTTCCTAATATTGATGGATTGAGGAAAAAGATTCTAGAGGAGGCACACAGTTCTCGGTATTCTATTCATCCAGGTGCTACGAAGATGTATCGCGATCTGAGGCAGCATTATTGGTGACCGCAGATGAAGAAGGACATAGTTGAGTATGTAGCAAGGTGCCTAAATTACCAACAGGTTAAGTATGAGCATCAGAGGCCAGGTGGCCTACTTTAGCAGATGGTTATACCTGAGTTAAAATGGGAGAGCATCACTATGGACTTCGTAGTTTGGTTGCCACGAACCTAGAGGATGTTTGATGTAGTTTGGGTCATCATCGACAGGTTGACCAAGTCAGCACAACTTCATTCTGGTTGTGACTTCGTATTCTTCAGAGAGATTGGCCTAGATTTACATTCAGGAGATTGTTCGGTTGCATGGTGTACGTGTTTCCATCATATCAAATAGAGGCCCTCATTTTACTTTTTTTGGAGGGCAGTACGAGTGAGTTAGGAACCCAAGTAGGGCTCATCACAGCCTTTCATCCGCAGACCGACGGGCAGTCAGAGCGGACGGTTTACATCTTGGATGATATGCTCAAGAGCATGTGTGATTGACTTCGGAGGGCAGTAAGATAGGTTCTTGCCTTTGGCCGAGTTTGCTTATAGCAACAGTTATCAATCCAACATTGAGATGGCTCCATTTGAGGCTTTTTATGGTCGACGATGTCGTTCGCCCATCGGATGGTTCGAACCCGGTGAGGCTAGGCTATATGGTACTGATTTGGTGAAGGATGCCTTGGATAAGGTAAAGTTAATTCAGGAGCGACTACGCACAACATAGTCCAGGCAGAAGAGTTACGCGGATCAGAAGGCGCGTGATTTATCATTTATGGTGGGCGAGAAGGTTCTTTTAAAAGTCTCACTGATAAAGGGAATCATGAGGTTCGGGAAGAATGGCAAGTGGAGCCCAAGGTTTATAGGTCCATTTGAGGTGTTGAGACGAGTTGGGGAGGTTGCTTATGAGCTTGCTTTGCCTCCCAGTCTATCGAGAGTTCATTAGATTTTCCATGTGTCTATGCTCCGGAAGTATCATGCTGACAAGTTGCATGTGTTAGACTACAACACAGTTCAGATAGATGAGAGCCAGGGTTATGAGGAGGAGCCAATTGCCATTGTTGACAGGCAAGTTTACCGGTTGAGGTCCAAGAAGATCTCTGCAGGAAAAGTTTAGTGGAGGGGTCAACCAGTCAAAGAGGCAACTTAGGAGACCGAGGAGGACATGCGGAGCAGATATCCACACTTATTCGGCACTCCAAGTACGATTCTAGACCCGTTCAAGGACGAACGCTTGTTTAAGAGGTGGAGAATGTAACGACCCGATTGGTCGTTTTTCTTTCTAGATCCCCATTCCCCTACATAAGACTTACCGTATGTGCTTTTACTATTTTTTGACTTTCGGGGATGGTTATTTCGGGTTTGGAAGGATTCATATTAAAATTGGAACACTTAGTTACTTAATATTGACTTAAAATGATTAAGTTTGACTTGTGTCAACGTTTTAAGTAAACGACCTCAGAACCGAGATTTGACGGTCCCAATAGGTTCATATGATGATTTTGGACTTTGGCGTATGTCGGGATCGGGTTTTGGATGACCTGGGAGCGTTTCGGCGCTTAATTTTGAAAGTTGGCGCATTGAGGTATGATTTGGTGTTATCGAGGTTTGTTTGGAATTCCGAGCCTGGGAATAGCTCCGCATGGTGATTTGTAACTTGCATGCGAAATTTGGCGCCATTCCGAGTTGATTTGATAGGAATTAGACGCGCTTAAGTGTTCCTAAAAGATTTGGAGTTTCATAATTCGATTCATATGTTTTGGCCTATTCGTATTTCTAGATGTTATTTTGGTGTTACGATCGTGCCAGCGGGTCCGTATTATGTTGTTGGATGTGTGAGTGTTATTGGATGGGTTGCTGGGGGCCTCGGATGCGAAACAGGTTGGAATCGGACTCGAAAATTGCATGAAGGACTACTGGCGCACCAGTTCTGGTGCGTTCGCACCTGCAAGATTTTGGCCGCGAGTGCGAGCCATTGTGCACAGAAGCGGATGGGGAGTGGGCTAGCTAGAGTCCGCAGAAGCGGAGCTTCTTCCACAGAAGTGGACTCTCTTATGCGAGGGAGGAGTCGTAGGAGTGGAGGGACGCAGCATTGCGTAGGCCGCAGGTGGGCCAGGCAAGCCGCAGGAGCGGGCTCGCAAGTGCGGAGCTTTTTCTGTAGGTGCGACCAGTGCTGGTTCACACATGTTCTGCAAGAGCGGGGATTTTCTCAAAGAAGCAGTGAATCTTCCGCAGGTGCGAAAACCGCTGGGAGGCAGTGAAGTGCATGTATATAGGGACTTAGGCTATTTTGGCTCATTTCTTTTATCTCTTGCGCGATTTTGGAGCTCTTTGAAGAGGGGTATTCACCTAGCACTTTGAGGTAAGTAATTTCTATATAAGATGAGTTTAATACATACATTTTAGGTTGATTCTTAGCATATAAAGTGTAAAAATTGTGGGTTTAGTTGAAAAACCTAGATTTTGATAAATAAAAAGAAAAAAGGATTTAACCACGAAAATGATTATGGAATTGGGTGAAAATTATATATTTGAGTTCGTGAGGTTATGGGTAACTATTATCTTCAAAACTTTTCGGACTCCGGGCACGTGGGCCTGGGGTGGATTTTAGGAATCTTCCAATTTGGGTTGGGTAATTACTCCAATAGTTAAATTATGGACTTTTCAGTATATTTGATTAATTTATATAATATTTGACTAGTTTCGGGTTGTTTGGCACCAAGTTGAGGATTTAAAGAGGATTTGTGGACGGAAGTGAGCTTGAGAACGAGGTAAGTCTCTTGCCTAACCTTGTAAGAGGGAACTCATCCCCTTAGGTGTATTTTGTTGTGTATTATTTGTGTGGGGGGAGCTATGTACGCACTAGGTGACGAGAGCCTGTGCGTAGCTATATTCCATGATATGTCCGGGTAGTCTTAGATCCATAACATGCTTTAATTGTACTGTTATGTTTGTTATGCATATTAATTGTCTTAAATAGAGCTGAGACTAGGGATTTTAAAGTTGCAAATTTCTAATTTTGATTTCTTTTTTTTGGGAAGAATTGAGAAGTAAATAATAACGCTGAGAAATCCATATCCACTCGCATCGCAAGTACTTCCGCGAGCGAGGTAAACTTCTCTAATCTCATGGAAGCGAGCCGTTCACCTCGGCAGTATAATAGATGCATCTATCGTTCATGTCGTTCGACCCTCGTAGTGCACGCAGTATTTGGATCGGGCCGTACGACCTCGACCTCGACATAAATCGTTTGTGATAGTATTCGGAGCCCGATTACACTTGATGTTATGTTATGGCTTGAGGTGTTATAATTTATTTAATGACCGAAATTGATTTGGAACTAGTATGTGTTAGATGGAGATTTTGGAACTTATAATCAGTTAAAGAATCATTTATACACTGCTTGCTATTGTGTTAATTTTATTATTCACCTATTCCATGCCTATTTAGAATTTCTGTATTTTATTAGTGGCCCATAGTAAGTGTCGATGTCGACCCCTCGTCATTACTTCTTTGAGGTTAGACTGAATACTTATTGGGTACATGTTGTTTATGTACTCACACTACATTTATGCACTAATCGTGTAGGATCTGCGGCAGGTGCATCTCGCAGTCATCCCGGCGTGCACCCCGTTACTCCAAGGCTTAGTGGTGAGTTGCTTTCTGTGGCCGTTCTGCATCACCCGCAGTATCTCTTTTGTATTTACATTCTGTCTATCCTATTTCAGGCAGTGGCTTAGTGTTTTGTGGTCTTGGAAACATGCTAGTAAACACTTTATGGCTTTTGAGCATTTTTTCATTGCATTGGCTTTTTCATTAGTTTCTCTTTACTTTATTATATTTTTCATTTCTCATTCACTTAATAAGATAAAAATCGACTATTTTGAAATTTTTAAAAAGAATAGATGCATGACTAATTTACCGTTGGCTTGCCTAGCAGCGACATTGGGCGCCATCACGGCCTATAGAAGAAACTGGGTCGTGACATCAATCCTCTCCAAACTTTCAAAACAATCCTTCTTAATGAATCTTGAAATGCATCTCTAACTCGAATACAATGCTATTCTCAAAATGAAAGAAGACTTCTGGAAACTTCGTTCACGTATAAATTGGTGTAATGAAAGGGATGCCAATACCAAATTCTACCATATTATGACTTCCAATAGAAAACGCCGCAACTCAATAATGTATTTCAAAAATGACAATGTCAACTGGATCACTGATGCCAAATCAATTCTTGACCATACTTTTAATTATTTTGAGCAAACCTTCACAACCTCTAAGAGTGTTACAAAGAGGTTTGTCTTTGAGAATCATGCCTCTTATTTATCAAAAGTTGATTTAGGCATCATTGACAGACCTCTAGCAACTGAAGAAATCTCAAATGCTATTTTTTCATTCAGACCCTTTAAGGCACCAGAGACGGATGGGATTCACTCTTTTCTTTATCAAAAATATTGGAATATAGTTGGCAACTCCGTGAAAAGTTTTTGTCACAAAGTCTTTGAAACCCAGTCCCTTCCTATTGGAACAAATGATACCTATTTACGTCTCATTCCTAAAATTAACAATGCTAACCATCTAAAAAACTTTAGACCTATTGGCCTTTGCAACACCGTTTACAAAATCATTACTAAGATTATAGCCAATAGACTAAAACCTTTGTTACCAAACTTAATTAGTCCTACCCAAACCAGCTTTATAAAAAAAAAAGGAGAGCTTGTGATAATGCTATAATTATACAAGAACTCCTTAATAACATGCGCACCTCTAATAGCTCTACCTTCAATATGCTTTTAAAAATAGATCTTGAAAAGGCTTTCGACAAATTGGAATGGGATTTTATTCATAAAACCTTCAATTTCTTTAAATTTTCTCCTAAAATCTCCAAACTCATAATGCATTGCATTAGTACTAGCAATATTTGTGTCCTTGTTAACGATACTAAGACAAAATACTTTAGTCCTAGTAGGGGTATTCGCCAAGAAGATCCTATGTCTCGTATATATATTTATCTTATGTATGGAACTTTTCTCAAGGCTTATTAACAATCAAGTTGACACCATGCTCTCCAATCTTGTTAAAATTAGTTTTAAAGGTCCTAGTTTCTCCCATCTCTTTTTTGCCGATAATCTTACTCTAATTGGAAAGGCTAATCACAAAGCGGGTCTTTGTATTATGTGTTGCTTAAACCTCTTTACAGAAGAATCTGGCATGTCTATAAACTATGTGAAATCCAGACTAATTTTCACTAAAAATGCCCCCAAGCATCACTTCTTACTTTGTCAATTTATATTAAATTAGGTCACGTATCCTCAAAACCACGTATAAATTTAATTGTTATCCGAAATTTAGGGTAAACACTTGCAATGACTCGTCTACTACCCATATTCTCGTATGAATGTATGTGATGTCTTTGACATAGCTGATCCATTTTATCGTTATCTAAAATGTGTCATTTCAGTAGGACTCTATAATACTGGTATCAGTATGGTGCATGGGAGATCAATGGCCCCCCTTCGGTTTTTTTTCCCTGAGTAACATGGAATCCTCTTTCTCGCAATTGATTGTCAAACAAACACAAATCAACTTAAATACTTAGTAGCTTGCTGTATGAACATGTAAGCAAGTTAATGAAGCTTTGCTTTTTCTTCACTTCCTTATTCGTATATCTGTAGGAGTAAATAATGGCCTTGAGCTTTATTTCCAGTCATGTCAATTAGTAAGCCAATGTACGTGGTATTCACTAAGAAAAGTGCTGCATATATATAAATTTAAAACTTTTAACGTGGCTGCCCTCTCATCATTAAATCAAATATCTATTAACACCCTTCTTTTGACACACCCAAATTTCCTTTCCTTTCATATATTTAATAACCTTTGCAGCCACTGTATAAAACAATTTAAGTGCTTTGCTGCACTATCCTATGTGACCAATATTCTCTTGGTTATCCCTCTAAAAAATCTTAATTAATAACCCTTTGAATCTTTCTTCTCTTGGTACTTTTGATAAAGACATCATCCAATTCAGTCCCATATGGTTCCTCAACTAATATTTTTACGTCATCATCTATGACATAACAAATTTAACTTGCCACATACTTACCATCTTCTAATGTAAACCATTTTTGTAACACATACTTACCATCTTCTAGTGTAAACCATTTTTGTTACACAAAATTTTATAAGTTCGTTGAATAGTCTATTATTTGTTTCATGTAAGGCACAAATTTTCATAGCATATGCACCTAACTGAGCATCGGGGATATTTATCCCCAAACAATATCTTTTACTGATAGGCCTTTCAGAATCTACAAAGCACTTATGGGTTCTGCAGTTTATCACATTGTAACCATCCCTTTTTTAGCCATAATTTGAAGACATGTATTTGACATATCACTCATACTTGTAGGCGTATAAGTTCATGCCTTTTGGTTACTCTCGAAACTATACGTTCTTGCTATATTGCCCAAAACTTTACCTTCCCATTCATATCCTAACCCGTGTTTTCATATGGTCTGTATCTTATTCAATCTCATGTGTGATGGTCGTCACAGTGGCTGGCCATCCAGATGTTCAAGTAACTTACTTAACTCAATCTTAGAACAAACTTTCTGATGTCTCCATGTTAGTTTCAATAGTGCAAAATCTTCATAACCCATCTTCTTTTACAACGAGTTTTCAACAATATTTAACCAAAAATTCCGGTCTACTATAGCCTTACTCCAGCTCTATCTATTTTTGTCTCGTTTTCATTTTAAGGTTCAACTGTCGCCTCCTTTGTTGCATCTCAAGTAGTTACTGTTACCACACCCGCAGTGAGCCTTGTATTCTTTGACCGTGTAATATTCGCCAATCATCTTGAGACAAACCGAAGTCTGATCGATTATTCACTAAAAGCTTTAATCCACGAGGTAAGAATCAAAGAAACGAAAATTTCCTATTATGTCTTGCAGCCTCCTAAATATAAGTGTGGTGCACAATAAACCCATAAGTAGGACTCTACTAGACATGACTCATGACTCCCTAGGACATCTTAAACCTGGTTGCTCTGATACCAACTTGTCACGCTCTCAAACCGGGGTGGAACGTGATTGGCACCCAACACTAACTAACCGTCGGGTGAACCCTTAACTAGTCTACGCTGAGTGTAAATATTATAATACTATTAAGTTAAATAAAATTGAATAACTAAAATTAAATTAAATTACTTGTTTGAGAACTGAGTTACATGATTCTAACATAGCTGAACTATGAGCCAATAACCCACGGGACAAAGTCACGAGCCTCTAAAGATTTAAATCTAAATATATAAACTATGGGGCATTCCCTCGGAATATATAACATGAAAAATAAATAACATAAGCTGAAGAAATTTGGCTATCGCTGGAAATAATCAACGGGCTCACCAACAAAGTCTACAGAGTCTGTCTCTAGCCACGAGTCTCCTCACCTACAATCTCAACATCTGACACACAACGTGGTAAGTCCAAACAGGCTAAACACTGGTCAAACAATTCATTCTTGGCACGTTAGTCTTTTAGCTAACTTGATAGGTTTTCTTGAAACTGAGCAATTGAATAGAATTTGATGTTAAAATCCGCGTATAAGATGTATAATAACATAAACTAGCTATAAACAACTTACTTTAATTCTATATTGGCATATTAATACCTGAACCCTTGACCCTAGTAATAAAGCGATTTAGTTCCTCGAAGTGGCGTTACAATGGCCTGGAACAACATGGATTTGTTGTTGCGTTCTATCCTTTCCGGATGCCAAACAAATTATTTGTTCCTTTGTTGTAGCTTTACATTCGTGGCTAAGCAAATGTCATAACCAAGCTATTAAGCTTTGTATCTACGTTCCTGTATGTAGCAACCAAGAAATTGTTTGGTTTCAAGTTAACCCTTATATTCCCTTTAACTTGTGAAAAAATTCTTTTCTAGTTTCGTACTAATTTGAATAGCCAAAGCATTTTTCTTTCTTCCAATAACTTATGCGGTAGAAGCTTGTAGTGATTAGAAGTATATCCCTCCAACCCTTACGTTACTATATGGGTCACGGCGCACAAGATTCTTATTTTGTTTTTTTTTCATTTGTGTCAAATTTATCCCTTAATTTTTGGGATATTACATGAAGGATCTCGTGGAGTTAGGTAGGTTGAGGTTGGGAAAGAGCACTTTGAGAGGGTTGTTAAAAATTATAATAGTATATTAAACTTATTTCCATTAGTTCACATTTATATTATATATGTTTAGATTAGTTCATAATAGTTCATGAACTAAGTTAGTGTTTTGATGCATGTGAACTTCATTATAAGATGTATGAACTAGTGTAGACTAATGTGAATTTAGTTAATGTGTTTACATGGAGATTAGGCTAGATACATGTAGGAAAAATCCTATAAATACCCATGTACTCTCATCATTTGGAGAAAGTCAAGTTGAATGAAAAACATCATTTCTTCTCCACTTTTAAAGTGAGTTGTGAGTGTTTGAGTGTTTTGATGTCTTGCTCTCCCAAATTTTTTTCCAACATTTGGTATCAGAGCCGGTGTGGTTGAAGACAACAAACTTGGAGAAAAGATGACGAATTCTAACGGAACACTATTCCAAGTTCCTATGCTTACAAAAGAGAACTATGGAAATTAGTGTATTCGAATGAAGGCCTTGCTTGGTGCCTATGATGTTTGGGAACCGGTAGAGTCCGGTGATGATGAAGCAGAAGATGTCGCTGCCACAACTAAGAAGGATCAAAAAGCACTCACTCTCATCCATCAAGGTTTGGATGACAAGATGTTCGAGAAGGTTGCAAATGCAACAACCTCCAAGGAAGCATGAGATATTCTTCAAACTTCTTTTAAAGGTTTGGACAAAGTGAAAAAAGTTCGCCTCCAAACCTTAAGAGGAGAGTTTGAATCATTGCATATGAAGGACAATGAATATGTTGTGGATTACATTTCAAGAGTTTTGGCTATTGTCAATCAAATGAAAAGATATGGTGAAGAGTTGAAAGACGATAGGGTCATTACAAAAATACTACGATCCTTAATTTCAAAATTTGATTTTATTGTTGTTGCCATTGAAGAGTCCAAAGACTTGGACACCATGACCATAGACGAGCTTTCGAGTTCTTTGCAAGCACATGAAGAGAAGTTGAAGAAACCGAAAGAAGAATCGGTTGAACAAGCGTTGCAAGCAAAATTTTCTTTCAAGTAGAAAGATGAAAGGCGTGGCTCGCAACAAAGAGGCCGTGGAAATGGAAGAGGTTGTGGTAGAGGCGGAAGAGACGGTAGTCAACCACCTTCAAGTAGAGAAAATAAAGGCCAAGACTTTAATTCAAGAAGAGATCGTGAAAGAGGGAAAGGATGGAGGCAAAATCAAGGAAGGTATGACAAATCAAATATTGAATGTTATACTTGTCATAAATTTGGTCATTTTTCTTAGGAATGTAAAAATAACTTTGAAGAGAAAAATAATTTCGTGGAGAGCAAAAATGAAGATGAAGATGCCACCTTGCTTCTCGCATGCAAAGGAGAAGAAAGTGCCGAGAAGCACCAACGGTACCTTGATTCCGGTGCAAGTAGCCATATTTGTGGAAAGAAGGATTTATTTGTGGAACTTGAAGAGTTGAATTGTGGCACAATCACTTTTAGAGATTCTTCACGTGTTAAAATCAAAGGAAAAGGTACGATTTTAATTCGCTTGAAAGATGGAAGTCATCAATTAATTTCTAATGTTTTATATATGCCGGAGATGAAAAGTAACATTTTGAGTTTAGGACAACTTTTGGAGAAAAATTATGACATTCATTTGAAACATAAAAAGTTGTTTATGAGAGATGAAAAGGGAAGATTGTTAGCTAAAGTTCCTATGGTTAATAATAAAATGTTCATTTTAAATCTTCAAAATGATATCCCAAGATGCTTACTTTCATATGCCAAAGACTCATCTTGGCTTTGGCATATGAGATTTGGTCACTTGAATTTTGATAGCTTAAGGTTGATGAATAAAGAAAGCATGGTGAATGGATTGCCAAGCATTAATCATCCCAACCAACTTTGCGAAGGATGTATCTTAGGAAAGCAAGCTAGAAAAAGCTTTCCTAAAGAGTCTTTGACAAGAGCAAGATGCCCTTTGGAGTTAATTCACATGGATGTTTGCGGACCTATCAAGCCATCTTCAAAAAAACTTGGGTTCATTTTTTGAAGGTAAAATCAGAGGTGTTTGAAACCTTTAAAAAATTCAAGAGGATGGTGGAGAAACAGAGTGGCTATCAAATTAAGTCACTTCGGTCGGACAATGGTGGAGAATTCACTTCAAATGAATTCAAAGTTTTTTGTGAGAAAAATAGAGTTCGCCATTTTTTAACCGTGCCAAGATCACCACAACAAAATGGAGTCGTGGAAAGAAAGAATCGGACCATTCTTAACATGGTGAGGAGTATGTTGAAGAGCAAAAATATACCAAAGGAATTTTGGGCTGAAGCTGTTGCTTGTACGGTATACTTACTAAATCGTTGCCACACAAAACGTGTTCATGGAAAAACACCTCAAGAGGCATGGAGTGATTTCAAGACAAAAGTTTCTCACTTGAGAGTTTTTGGAAGCATTGCATATGCACATATACATGATGAAAAGAGGACCAAGCTCGATGACAAAAGTGAGAGATATGTTTTTATTGGTTATGATCAAAATTCTATAGGTTATAAATTGTATAACCCCAAAAATGGCAAGGTCACTTTGGGTAGAGATGTTGAGTTTGATGAAGATAGTGCTTGGGATTGGAAGACTAAAGAGCAAGATTACTCTTTTAGTCCATTATTTGATGATGATGAAGAAGATGTGGAGCAACCTATCTCACCACTATCAACACCTCCACCACAAAATCAAGAAATGGAGGAATCAAGTTCAAGTTCAAGTGAAGCACCTCACAAGAGTAGAAGTCTTCGTGACTTGTATGAAAACACGGAAGTGGTAAGAAATGATTTTACTCACTTTTGTTTATTGGTGGATAGTGAGCCTATGAGCTTTGAGGATGCATTCCAAAATTCCAAATGGAGAGATGCCATGGATGAAGAAATCAAGGCAATAAAAAAGAATGAAACATGGGAGTTGGTCACACTTCCAAAAGGCAAAAGCACCATTGGAGTCAAATGGGTGTACAAGCTAAAGAAGAATTCTAAGGGTGAAGTAGAAAGGCATAAAGCAAGATTGGTAGCTAAAGGATACAAGCAAAAAGCCGTTATTGACTATGAAGAGGTATTTGCACCGGTTGCTCGTTTGGAAATAATTAGTTTTGTCATTGCCTTGGTCGCCCAAAATCAATGGAAAATCCATCAAATAGATGTAAAGTCAGCCTTTTTGAATGGCGTATTGGAGGAAGAAGTCTACATTGATCAACCTTTGGGCTATAAGGTTGAAGGACAAGAAAATAAAGTCTTGAAATTGAAAAAGGCTTTATATGGGTTGAAGCAAGCTCCGCGGGCTTGGAATAGTAGAATTGATAAATATTTTCAAGCAAATGGTTTTTCAAAATGTCCACATGAACATGCACTTTATGTAAAAATTGCTAAAAATGGTGACATTCTACTTGTTTGCTTGTATGTAGATGACTTGATATTAACAGGAAATAATGCTAAGATGTTTGAAGAATTAAGGAAGCAATGGCTAGAGAATTTGAGATGAAGGACATTGGCTTAATGTCCTACTATCTTGGCATTCAAGTGCAACAAAGGAAGGATGGGATTTTTATTTCTCAAGGAGAATATGCAAAGGAAATTCTCAAGAAGTACGAGATGGATAATTGCAATCCCGCGAGCACTCCCGTTGAATGTGGAGTTAAAATATCCAAGCATGGAGATGGAGAAAATGTAAATCCCACATTTTTCAAGAGTCTTGTTGGAAGCTTGAGGTACTTGACATGTACAAGGCCGGATATTCTTTATGGTATTGGACTTGTGAGCCGCTTTATGGAAGCTCCTACTACCTCCCATCTAAAGGTAGCAAAAAGAATACTTCGGTATATCAAAGATACGCTTGATTATGGAATTCTTTATTCATCTTCTAAAGATTCTAAGTTTGTGGGATATTGTGATAGTGATTGGGCTGGTGATATTGATGATCGTAAAAGTACTACTGGGTTTGTTTTCTTTCTTGGAAATTCTGCATTTACATGGAATTCTAAGAAACAACCAATTGTTACTTTGTCAACTTGTGAGGCGGAGTATGTTGCAGCTTGCTCATGTGTTTGTCATGCAATTTGGTTAAGAAGTTGTTGGAGGAACTTCACCAATCACAAAAGGATGCCACAAAGATTTTTGTTGACAACAAGTCGGCTATCGAGTTAGCCAAAAATCTGGTATTTCATGAAAGGAGCAAGCATATAGATACGAGGTATCACTTTATTAGAGATTGCATATCTAATAAAGTTCTGGATCTTGAGCATGTGAAGCCGCAAGATCAAATTGCGGATATTTTCACCAAGCCATTGAAGATTGAAGTTTTTCAAAAGCTAAGGATGGTGCTTGGAGTGATGAAACAAGTTTAAGGGGGGTTGTTAAAAATTATAATAGTATATTAAACTTGTTTCCATTAGTTCACATTTATATTATATATGTTTAGATTAGTTCATAATAGTTCATGAACTAAGTTAGTGTTTTGATGCATGTGAACTTCATTATGAGATGTATGAACTAGTGTAGAATAATGTGAATTTAGTTAATGTGTTTACATGGAGATTAGGCTAGATACATGTAGGAAGAATCCTATAAATACCCATGTACTCTCATCATTTGGAGAAAGTCAAGTTGAATTAAAAACATCATTTCTTCTCCACTTTTAAAGTGAGTTGTGAGTGTTTGAGTGTTTTTTTGTCTTGCTCTCTCAAATTTTTTTCCAACAAGGGTGGCTCATGAATCCCGGGTGAAGATAATGGATAAAGAGCTAGAGGGTGTTTTAGATTGAAGGGATACTTGGTAAGAAGCTGGCTCTTTTGGAACAAGTAACCGGGAAATATGACGTCCTCATGGTTTGTCTTCGCAATGTGGAGGGAGGAGGAAGGGCCCTCAAGGAACAGCTTGAAGCTTTAAGGGCTGAGGGGAAGAGGCCCAGGCATGAAAAAGATAGACTTGTCTCTGACTTGAGGGACTTTGAAATTTATGCCGAGCTTACCTTATTCAATGTTAATTTCTGGAATCCCAACTCAAAACTCTTGGGTGGATTCATGATAGCGATGATCTAGACCTGGATGAGGAGGTAAGAGAGTCCAAACAATCGTGGAGAGGTTCTCGGCGGGAGCTGGACTTGGATGATATTGGCAACTACTCTTCAAAGGATGTCTTGAATCCTACTGTGTCACAGAGTAATTAGGGTAAAGGGACTACTGATATTATTCAACTTCTCAAGTTGTTCCTCCTTCGGGTGCCCCTCCTGCCTTTTTGTTGCTCCGTTGAACCCTTCAGCTACTTCGTCTTCGACGGATGCCTGGCCCAATATGCTATATTGACTAGTGACTAGCGACCAATTTGCTTTAGTAGTTCTTCCTTTTTAGGTTTTTAGAAATTTGTTTTTGGGAAATCCCGTGAGTATACTTTGATTTCCTATTAGGAAATCCCGTGGAAGTTCCTAGATGCTATGTTATAAGCCTTCGGGCCGTAAATAATCATTTCACCTCACTATGTATAAACAATCTTTTGTTTTTTCTTTATTTGACTTATTGAGGCACTTTGGTTTCCTAATAATGGTGGCGTGTTTCAAAGTGCTTGATCGAAATAAAAGTATTGCATAGAGGATGACATATCGTCCCTGCTTTAGGTGTCAAATTGATTCATAGAATAAAACTTTAACATAAAATAAAGATAGCTCTTAAACGAGCAAGATATTATTATCATAAATTTGAAGGGGCTTATTAGCCCAAGTACATAGGTTAGAACATGGGGTAACCTATCCCTATATAGGGATACAATTTAGGGGGTGATGGCTTTTGTACACAACTTCCTAGAACGGCTTATTTAGACACGTGCTATGGGATATAGTGGTCTTGCTTTTGTGACTTGGCGGATGATATTTTATCACAGTTTTGTTCTGGGAGATCTTCTAGTGGTGTATGTTGTGGATCCTAAACTCATCCTCGCAATTTTGAGCTTTGAAAGACGCAGTCCCCTAGTGGGTAAGCAGTAGGTGCTATCGCTGGGTCAATAGTCTTATTATCTTCTGTAGGGTGCTTGGCCTTTTGCAACTTTCTCCCTCATACGGTCGTGTTCTTGTAAAAGGAAGAAAAACGGACATGGGATGTTCTTTTTAGACGAAGACAGTGCTGAAACCCTTTTTAGTCAGACGTTAATCGACTATGGCAAGGAACTATTTAAGGTTCCGTAATTTCGTCAATAGTCAACTCAGTCATCATTCTAGTTAGGTAGGACTTTTGTCTGTCATCAAAAAATGTTAGTATAAATATAAGAAAATTAATTTGTAATGCATGCACAAGGGAGGAGATGAAACCATTGCGAATCTAGAAGTAGAATTGTTTTAGATGAACTGCATTCCAATTCGACTTCACGGGCTTCTCGTTTATTTCTTCGAGCTTGTAAGATTCCTTCCTATCTACTATCCAAATATGGTTCATCCTTGATAGGTCTAAGCTTTCCTACATTTGGCTACAATGCTGCCGAGAACACACTCTGGAGTACGTAGTCCCCAGTCTTGAAGTGCTGGGGTTGGCTCTTTTACTGTAGTATTTCTCTATCCTCTATATTTGGGCAACCTTTGGACTAGGTATAATGACCTAACCAGTCGTTTTATGTATTTGAGCCTCATTTTTTGTTTTGAAGATTCCCGTGTATGTATTTGTGTTTATGTGAGTGGGGATGGTTGGTTGGATTTCGAGGATGTTTTGGATTGATTTGGAACACTTGGTTCTTGGTTTGGAAGTTTAAGTTGGAAGTGTTAATCGGGATTTGACTTTTGTGAAAGAGACCGCGAAATGCTATTTTGATGGTCCTAATAGGTTCATATGGTAACTTTGGATTTAGGCATATGCCCGAAATAGATTCGGAGGTTCCTAGGATGAAGTGGCTCTTTTCGCCGAAAGTTGGCAATTTGAAGATTTAGAAACTTCTTAAGTTTGACCATGGTTTGATTTTGTGTTTATCCGATTAGGATTTTGGTTTAGGGACTTGGAATAGGTCTGTTTTGTCATTCGAAACTTGAGCGCAAAGTTTGGTGTCATTCATAGTTGGTTTGATAGGAATCGGACGTTTGGTTGTTATTTTAGAAGTTCTTGAGTTTCACCATGAATTCTATGCATTTTGGTGTTTGATTCGCGGTTCTGGATGTTATTTTGGTGCTTTTAGCTCACGAGCAAGTTCGTATGATTTTTCTAGACTTGTGTGAATATTTAGGGTGGAGCCCCAGATGTTCGAGTGAGTTTCAGACGCGTTTTGGATAATTTGAATTGAGTTTCAGATTTGTTGGTTCCTTGTTGGTGTTGCAAGTCTCGCAAATGCGAGATCCTGTTCGCATTTGCGGACCTTGCGAGGTTCGTATCGCATTTGCGTTGGCTGCCTGAGTGGACTAGCTCCGCAATTGCGGGGCCAGTGTCGCATTTGCAAAATGAATCTGGAATGGGACAGGTAACTTTTGCGACCACTTGGTCATTTTTGCACTGGGGACTGGCTTCGCATTTGCGAAGTTTAGGTCACATCTGCAACATCCCCTGGATCTGGAAGAGTTTGCTTTTGCGAGCCAAGGATTGCATTTGCGATAGTTGGGTTTGCAAATGTGACTTCTGCAACTGAGCATATATTTTTTGTTTTGGGACTTAGTCTTATTTTATCATATTTTGAGCCCTAGACTCGGTGGGAGGCGATTTTAGGAGGATATTTTCACACCAAGATATTGGGTAAGTATTTTTCATCTAATTTTGATAATATAACTTGATTATTTATGAATTTTAACATAAAAATCATGAGATATGAAGGAAAATTTAATGAAAATTTCATATTTGAGATCGAATTGGACTCGTATATGAAAACCAAATACGTATTTGGCTCGTGGGGTTATAGGTAGTCAAGATCCATCTCTCGACTTGGGTTTTGACCGGGCGAGCTCAGGGTTGGCTTTTGGTGACTTTTTGGGAATTATGTAGAGATCTTCACTTTATTAATTGAAATTAATTTCTCTTGCATTGTTTGGTACTATTAAGTTATTTTAGCTAGATTTGAGCCTTGTGGAGGTGAATTTTAAAAGAAAAATAATTTTTGGGTATTGATTGGGGCTATTTGAGGTAAGTATCTTGCCTAACTTTATGTAGGGGAATTACCCCTTAAGATTTGGTCTAATTTAAATTATTTGTGCTATGCGAAACAACGTGTACACGAGGTGACAAGTGTGTACATGGGCGTATATGTGTTTTATGACCGGATTAAACCTTAGGCTATTAATATGCCTTGAAATGGGGTTGTTTGCTATATGTAACATGCTTGGTTGTGGAATACTACCCGCACTCTTATGTATTGTTATGATTCTTGTACACATTATCGTTAAGCTGTGGGCTACATCTTGTTGTGACTTTGGTGTTGTTGTCTTAGTGATGTTTTAGCACATGTGTACGTGTTGTGCCGGTTGATTGTTGTTGTGTGGGGTGAGATGCGCGTGCAGCGATATAACGGAGGCATTTCACTGTGATGTGCATATGGCAAGATATGGGTGGCAATTTATGTGCATGCAATGATATAAGGGTGGTACTCCATTGTTAATGTGAATGCAGCGACATAAGGGTAACTTGTTGGTAATGTTATGTGATATATCGAGGTGATTCTTTGTTATTGATCATGTGTTGGAATTGAGGGTTGATGTTTTGATCTCAAATGTGTTTTCTTGAATGTTTCCGCCTTGTGCTTTATTAGTTGTTGGTGGAATTCAATATGTTATCACATGCCCCATTCCCATTGATAATTTGTTGGCGAAAGCGGATCATTTTACATTGAGTTGTCGTACACATTCTTCGAGGTTATAGATGTTTGTTCTGTTATGCTTTCCGTTCTCAGTTTTATGGTGATATCCTGCACAGGTTATTTGACTAGTGAGAGTCTTGACTTGAACCTCCTCACTACTCCACCGAGGTTAGTCTTGATACTTACTAGGTACTGACTGTGCTGTACTTATACTATGCTTCTGCACATTCTTTGTGCTGATCCAGGTACCTCGGATCGTGCTGGTCATTAGAGAGTTGAGCCAGAGTTGTTGGACACTTCAAGGTAAACCTGTTGTTCCTCTCGTAGGCCTCGGAGTCACCCTCTTTTATTTTTTATTTCTATTTATGTATCTCAAATACTGATATATTTTTTTTAGAGTTCTTATGTATTTCACGTAGAGATTATGATTCAGTATTACCGGATTTTGGGATTATAACTGTTATACCCGTTTTGGCCATGTTACGACATCTCTCAACTTTTATTTAATATTTAGGTTGTTATATTCTATTCGGTATTGTATGTGATAGGCTTACCTAGTCTTAGAGGCTAGGTGTCATCATGACCCTTAAGGCGGGATTTTGGGTCGTGACACTAGGGCCAATTTTCGACTGCTTCGAGCAATTCTAATTCCGTGGTCTAGTGTTTTGGAGTTGGCTTCCTTTGCAGCATGAGCTAACATTAGGCCAGGCTCCGCTATTTCTACCGAGATAAGTGCTTCGGCACCACACACCTGGAAAAAGGGGTCTTTCCTAGTACTGGATTTCGTTGTTGTTCTATAGGATGAAAGTACTATGGGAAACTCCTCTGGCTAATTCCTCTTAGCCGCTTCTAGTCTCTTCTGACCTTGTTGGTGATTTCGCTTGTTCGTTTGCTGGGTGGTACAGCGTGGAGGTAACTCTCTTAATCTTCCTTTTTCAAAGAATTATGTTATCTTACTTCCGACGAACTGAGGCCGGTTGTTACATGTTATTTACTTTGGTACTCCAAATATCCAAATAATATTCTTCAATATGAAGTTTATGACTTCTTTTTCTCGAACCCGAGAAAATGAACATGCTTCTACCCACTTGGAGAAGTAATCCATGAGGCCAGAAAAAGCATCACTTTTCCCAAAGCTTGTGGAAATTGTACTACAATGTCCATTTCTCATTTCATGAAGGGCCGTGAAACAAGCTCTTAATCTAAGAGTTCAACAGGCTGCTGCAACCGCCAAGCAAAATGTTGGCATTTCTTATATTTTTTTACAAAATCTATTGCATATTGTTTCATCTGAGGCTAGAAGTACCTGGCTCTTAACAAATTTTTTAACTAAGGGTCTCTCACCCGAATGATTTTTATGATGGCCTTCGCAGACTTCTGGCAACATGTAATCACTGTCCCCTGGGCCCAGACATATTTAGCTAATGGGCTACTGTAGGTTCTTCAGTACAAATCATTTGATATTAGGTAATTGGCTTTGTTCTTGAGCTCCTAAGATCTTTGCTTATCTTCTAGCAACGTCCAGTTTTTGCAAATAATCAATGATTTCACCGCGCCAATCCCGAGCGACATGAGGCGTATTCACCTCGTCTTGATATTAGTCTATGGTGGAGTAAATAGATAAATCACCGAATTTTTTCCAGATTTTGTGACGTTTGAAGATGCTCCTGGCGTGGGTAGGACGTCAACTTTAATGTTTTCTTCTCAGGGTATTTGAGCGGCTTTCTATTCCCGAAAATGATCAAGGAGGGAAGTGAATTTATTCAAGAACTGCATCATCCGTGATTCTCGAGCCTCATAAGTCCTTGTACTTGATTGACCACTAGTAGTGAGTTGCTTTTAAGCTCTATATGCATTGTTCCTAGTCTCTTGGCTAGTTTGATACCTGCAACCACAGCCTCATACTTTGTTGTATTGTTAGTCATAACATGGCATTTAATGGCTTACCATTACTCTAATAGGAGTGATAAGTATGATGCCTAACCCGGACCCTTTCACACTAGAAGAGTCGACTGTGTATAGGGTCCAGAGTCCTGGTTCTGTCTCGAGAGTTATAATCACTTCCTTTTCAGCCTCCAGGAGTACACTCGCACAAAAGTTGACAGCAAAGTCGGCTAGGACTTGTGACTTGATAGCGGTGCCAGGTTGATATGTTATATCAAATACGCTTAGTTCGACTGCCTATTTGGCAAGACATCCGGAGAGTTACCGCTTATGAAGAATATTCCCTAATGGAAAAGTGGTCACCACGGAAATTTGGTGACACTGAAAATAAGGCTTTAGTTTTCGAAAGGCCAGTGTCAGTACTAAAGCCAATTTTTCAGGTGTGAAAGTACCTGATTTTGGCATTTATAAGTGAATTACTAACATAATAGATGGAGATTGCATACCTTTATCTTTGCGTACCTTTATCTTCTCGTACCAAGACAACGCTTATGGTGGCTTATGATACGGCTAAATACAATAATATTTTCTCTTCCCGCCAAGGCTTGGACAAGAGTAATGGGTTGGACAGGTACTTCTTTAGGTCCTGTAATTCCTGCTAGCAGAGGTGTCCACTCAAAGTCTTTGTTCTTCTTCTTTGCTACGAAGATTTTGTGGCATGTTTCTAGGATTTGGATATGAATCGGTCGAGCGCTGATATTCGGCCAACCAGTCTCATCACCTCTTACAATTTCTTCGACACATTCAAAAAAAATTCAGTGGCTTAAATATACACATGATTAGCTTTTATTCCTCTACTTGAAACTAGGAAACCCAGAAACTTATCTGAGGCCACTCTGATGCCGCATTTCTCTAAGCTTCATGTTTTATTTCCAGAGAATACCAAATGCTTCCCGTAGGTGATCCAATGAATCATCTGTTTGGATTGATTTTACCAGCATATCATCAATGTAGACTTCCATGGATTTTTCGATGTGATCTGCTAACATTTGGATGACAAGCCTTTGATACATTGCCCGGACATTCTTTAACCCCAAAAAGCATGACATTATAGCAATATTCCCGCCCATTGAGTTATAAAGGATATTCTCTCCTGATCTACGGGGTCCATTTTTATCTGGTTATACGCAGAGTATTCTCCAAAAATCTCAGCAGTTTATGACCAGTCGTTGAGTCTATGAGTTGATTAATATTTGACACTGGAATGAATATTTCAGGCGGGCCTTGTTAAGTTGTTTGTAGTCGACGCATACCCTCCATTTTCCGTTCTTGGGAACCACCATGACATTGGCTAGCCAATCCAGGTGTTTTACCTCTCAGATGAATCCGTTGTTAAGTAATTTGGCTACTTTTTCCTCCATGATTTTATTCCTCATAGACCCAATGTTTCTTTTTGTTTAACCGGCCGGCAATCAGGATTGACATTCAGCTTATGGGTCATTACCTCCGATGAACCCTTCGTATCTACATGAGACCAAGCAAAATAATCAGAGTTATCACACAAAAACTCAATTAACTTACATCTTTGTTCAGGGGTTAGCCTCGAACCAATGTAGACCTTCCTCTCCAATGGATGAAAATGAACACTTTCTCCAACTCTTCAGTAGTCGAATTGGCGATGCTGGTATTTTCGATTCGAAAATTCGATCCTCGGGGATCGACTCGTCTAGTTCCAGAATATCTTATTATAGTTGCTATTTATATGCTTCCTCCTAGGGAATGGTATTGACAACCGCAATTGAATTAACTTCTTGGTCTATTCTTTGCTCTCCGCTGATTTGTCTAATTTTGCATAGTAAAGGGAATTTTATTACGTGATGTAAGATTGATGGTAGTGTATCTATTTTATCTATCCACAGTCTCCCCAGTATGATATTGTAGGCCATGTCTCTGGCCACGACTTGGAATAAAGTCTCTCGTGTTACTCCTTCTGCAAGGGTCGTCAAGGTGATCTCGCCTTTGGTCATCTCATTGGATTTGTTAAATCCGGAGAGTAACAGTGCTTTTGCAATGATCTGATCCCCAAGCTGCATCTCCTTAACCACTTACATTTTGGATGATGTTGGGTGAGCTACCTGGATCAACTAAAATACGTTTAACATTAGTGTCAACAGTTCAAAATTAATTACCAGTTCATCATTGTGTAGCATGATAAATCCATTTGCGTCTTCGTCATTAAAAGTAATTTCTTCTCTAGTCAGGGTCTTTCGGGTACACTTCTCAGGGTGATGGATATGTTTGAAAGCTTCTTCAAGGTCATGTATGTGACACCCTTCATCGTTTTTCTTCCAAAGATAACGTTGACCACTCATTTCTAAAATGGAGCCCTGGGTGGTTCTTCCTTTCTCCTATTCTTCATGTATGAATGCTTTGCCTTTTTCACTAAAGAATTTGGTGAGATGTCTCTGTTTAAGGAGATGATCTACTTTATTTGGTAGGACGCTAACGTCGGTAGTTTTGTGGCCATAATCATTATGGAATTCGCATCAGAACTCGTGGCTTCGCTTGTTTGGATCTTTCTCATCTCTTTTGGCCATCTCGTGTTGTCCCTTAGTTCTATGAGTACTGCCACCAGTTTGGTGGTGCTGACATTAAAGTTGTAATCGGCTAGTTTTGACCGAAGATGATCATTACTGATTATTGATCTTTTCAGCTCCTTTCCTGCTCAATGAGGTACCATGTCATTCTTCTGCCCAGAATTTATATTATCTTGACCCGACCTTGGCCTCCAGCCGCTTTCCAGGCGCATGGGTCTAGAACAGGGTTCATACTGGACTATGGAATCTCGATACTTTGTCTCGTTCCATCTACAAACTGCTTGGGGTCGGTGATCGTATCCTGTCACCTCCTTTGCTTTAAATCTGTGAGCGTCAAGATATTATCTTCTATTCGAAGGTTATTGCTATATATGTGGTATACATTATTCTATGTTTTGGCCGGCAACTTCCCTAGGCTTTTCTTCAATTTCTTGGAAGCTTCGAAACTGCTCGGGTTCAAGTTTCTTCTAAAAGCCATTGTGCGGAACCTCAGGAAGTAGCATCCCTTCCCTTTGAAATAGGTTGATGAAATCTCGGAGTGACTCTGTTCTTCCTTGCATGACTTTGAAGATGTCCTCCACTTGCTTCCACACCTTCTGGGCTCCGGAATGTGCTATGATGAAAGCAACTGCAAGTTGGGCAAAAAAGCTAATGGAATTGTTTCATAAGTGGGAGTACTACATTAAATCTCCCCTTGTTAAGATTTCTCCGAACTTCTTGACGAACACTGATCCAATTTTATCCTTTTTAAGGTCATTCCCCTTGATTCTGATTGTGTAAGCCATCGCGTAGGTCCCAGGTTCTATCGTATGTTAGAATATCCGGCATTTTGAACCTTTTAGGGATTGGCAGCGGGGATACCCTTGGTTTCCATGGTTGCTAAGAGTACTTGCTTACATCGTTTTCTCTGATAATGAGCGGAACCCTTGTAATTCAGCATTTTCAAACGCACCTGACCCTCCGGCTTTGGAATTATTAGGAACTCTAGAAGCCTTGAGCAACGATTTAGAGTTACCCGTAGCGGGGGCCACTCCCATCTACTAGGTTGGAGTGCTTTTCCGGTTGTTACTCCCCGTTAATGCATTGAATATCGTGTCTATTTGGGCATTTAAACTCAGGTACTGATCCATAAAAGACTTCAAGGTTTCCTCAAGGGATCCCTTTGAGGTGTCTCTCTCCAGGAATCCGGTAGCGAGGATTCGCCACTCTGTCCGGAAAAGCTATGGGTCGGCTAGTCTGTATGGGAGGCAAAGTCCCTGTGATGATGCATCCTTACTAAGTGTAGCTTCCTTGTTGTGTGCCACTTCCTTGCTAGCTGGAACCTCCTTGCCTATAGGCAGGACTCACTTTCCTTGGAGATTCACGGAGTCCTCTGGTTGAATACTGGTTTGGTGGACCTTGCTATGATCTGATGGCTGAACGTTCTTTTCATTTATTCTGAGTTATAAAATGGAAAACAAATTAACAAATAAGTGAGAGATAAGCCTCGTAATGAGAACAAACAATAAGAACTTTGAGTCAAACGCTCAATTTCTAAAGCTCCACTGTGGGCGACAAATTGTTTAACCTAAAGATAGCTCTAGAAATAAATGGTTAAATTTATTTTTAAAGAGGTCATTAGCAATAGGTTTGAATCAAAACTTAGTTGAATGGATCGTAGAATTAGGCTTAAAGAACTGTAAATAAAGAAATAAAAATAAATGAACAAAGTTAAGAATGAACTTTTTGGGCTTCGTTATGGGCCACAATGCTTGTGAAGTAAAGAGAGATTGACTGCCTAACTTGGCTAGAACGCAATAGTTGTGAGTAACGAGTGAATTGAGATGAATGATCTACAAGTACAGGAGAGTGAGAGTATTATAGTCTAAGAGGATGTTTGAATTGCTTTTAAGTTGTTCAAATCAGTTTTAAATTTTTTTTAGTTTTTTTTTAGTGTTTGACAATGTTAAAAAGTATTTAAATGAGTTAAAAACTATTTAAAACAAGCCAAAAGCAATAAGATGGGCAGCCCTCTAACTTATTGTTTTTTGACTTAAAAGCTATTTTTTCTGAAAAATTACTTTTTTAAGCCAATCCAAATGGGCTCTAAGCCTAATATTCACATGATCATCCCACTCCCACATGTATCTTTAAGTAGTTAATAACTGTCGAGATACTCGTCATCTGTGAAAGGATTATTTGATATGATGGATATGAATAGATCCCTAAGATTTCAGGGACAATTGAGGACCAGGTTAAATTTCGGGCTATGACTTCATTGATGGATCCTAGAACCATCTTTGGGGTGCTTTACCGGAACACGGTCCTCGTCTCCTCGGGGAGGGTTCATCAGATCATATATACTTCCTGAGAGGGCAAAATTTTGCTATTATCTTGTCCCTGGGTTAAAACCTACGTCGGGTTATCATGAGATATATCCACATGTCAGAGTCGGATTTTATCCATACAAAGATGAATATATTGTTAGGACTATCAAATATTATTTGTACTGATCTATATGTAATTAAATAATTGCTGGTTGGACTCTTGTATCTCACATTTATAGATAGTAGTAATGATAACCAAATGTAAGTTGGCTCCTCTTTAGAACTCTCTCCTCATCTTATATGACAGTGATTTTATTAGGTGTCAAAAAGGAAAGAAATAGACTTAAAATTATATGAAAAAGCTATCTCAAAATATTTAGATTATCTCTGAATTAATCTTGACAGAGATATTTAGCAAAAGATAGAAAGCTTATGGAAGTTAAGAGCCCCGTCTGGCCGAACTGTCAAATACTGATTATTTTAAAAAGTACTTTCGTCAAAATAACTTTTCAAGAAAAAAAAAATTTGAAGAGTAGCAATTTGTATTTGATCAATCCATTTAAAATATACTTTTTATAATATTTCATAAGTACATCGTGTTTGGCCATTCATTACAGAAAGTGTTTTTGAGTATCAAATTACGAAAAAAAAATAGTTATCAAGGTTCAATTTAAAATTAGTGTTATTTAAACGAGAGAAATGAATTTAAATATTTATTATGAAAGAGTTTAATCAAGTTTCTGTTTTTATTTTATTAAAAAATAAAATATAAATTAGAAAATATATATTAAATATTTTAATCAATAGAAAATATTATACCAAAATAATAATATTACGCATGTAGTGCACTGCATAAGAAATAAAAAAGATACCTTGTAAAGAAATGCTTAATATGGTGATTAACGTGGTTATTTCAAAGAGGAATATGAGTTTTAATAAATCGAAAATAATTAAATAGGAGAAGATGAAAAGAAGAAATGACCAGAAAAAAAAAATCTATTTATGATAGAGAGACTATTTCAAAGAAGAATAGAAGAAAGTGGAAATAAAAAGGAGAAGGAAAAGGTGAAAGAAAAAAAAAATGAAAGGTTAAATTAATGAGGATAAATTAAAAATATATATATAGTAAAGATATTTTTGTCTTGAGAAATAATTTTTCTTCTGCTTCTTATTCTTGAAAGAAGCTAGACTTTGTAATGAAAAATATGGTTGTTTACAAGGTAATTTAAGTTTTCTAATCTTTTCTTAATTTTTCTTTTCCAATTATATTAGGTACCATTCTTTTTACAATACTTTTTTTCGATTTCTCTTATTCTCATCTTTTAATCTTCCAACTTGTGCTTGTGGTGTGCTTACATATAATTTTGCAACTTCTCATACTGTGCTTCTTCTTTTTTCTATTTTGTTTTTATTTTCTTAGTTATTAAACACAATTTCGTATTTTACTAGTTTTATTTTCTATTCAATAGTATCAAATTTATTAAGAAATAAATATCTTCTAAACTCATTTTATCTTTTTGTTATTAAAAGTGTAATAAATCATAAATTCTATGTTTTACTCATATGAGTAGGTAAAGAATTTAACTTCATAATTGAAGTTTTTATTAATTATTTTAAGTTAAAATATTATTTATTTGAAAGATAGTCAATATACCCATATTTTTGGATATTAATTATTAATATTTTTATTTTTTTAAAGTACAACAACAACAATGACAAAACCTATGGGATCTCACAAGTAGGGTATGGGATGAGTAGCGTGTACCTATACATTATCCTTATCATAGGAATGTAAAGAGGTTGTTTTTAATATACCCTCGGCTAGGATTTTAAAATAAGTTTAAATACATGATTATAACTAATATCTTTATTTGCATGTATTTATCACACATTAATGAATTAGTAATAAATTGTTATTCTAATTTTAGTTCATTCATTGAAGTAATAATAATATTTATTTAACAGATAGTCACTATTTTAAAGATATTATTTAGTAATTTATGATTATTTAACATATTTTGATAGGTTAATCTAAAAGATATTTATTTAATTATATAATTATATCTGTCCAATCAAACATAATAATAAAAATTATATTATAATAATATTCCAATCACATAAACATATTATATAATTATTAAGATAGTAATTACAGGTTCAGATTATTACACACGACTTTTCGAACACCCATAACTACCTTTGTCTGCTATAAGAGCCTTTTGAATTGTCTTTTTATTTTTCATAACCCACGTGTCAATTAGACAATTACATACACGATGAACAGATATGTAATTTGACGTTGTAACCGTCACTTTGTTAACGTTTGTTTGTAAGGTTAAGAACTCTCCCGATTTTAACGCCGTTATTTATCTTCGGTTCTCCGTTAGCCACTGAACTTATCAACATTACTTGTTTTTAAAGGACAAAAAAAATTGAGGTAGTAATGGTAGAGCAAAAAGTGCCCAATAAAGAGGATGCCACGTAGCACAAACATCATATCTTACGTGGCATGTGATGCAAACATCTTTAACATTAATTAATAAATAAAATTAATTCATTTTCATGTAAATAAACGTTCGGACATAACCTTTTAAGATCTACTCTCTCGTCCACTTTAATTATTTTTGTACTTACTAAAAAATTCATCTTTAATATTAATTAATAACAAGTTTAATCATATTAATTTTAATTTATTTATTGAAAATATAACAAATACTTCTAAACACTTTACTCCAAGTCTCAAGGGTAACTTTAAAAAAAAAAAAATTAATTTCTTCTTAACGTCTGAAAAAATTAAATATCTATTTGAGTGGACCAAAAAAAGTAATATTCTTTATAGTATCTAGATAGATTGATGCTTGATTAATAAGGAAATTTTTTAACTATGATAACAATCAAAGTTAACCAGAAGATAACCCATTACTTAAGAAGTCACAATTTGAATCGTAAATACGTAGTATTATCAGTTCGTTTATATTCACTATTTTTTGGTACCAAAAAGAGATCTCAAGTTTTAACTCAGAAAATAAAAAAAATTCATGGTGAGGAACACTTCCTTCTTAAATGAATTATATCAATTCAAATTTGAGTTAATCGCAGCCGCAGGTTCTGAATACAAGATGCTTTATATATATATATATATATACGAAAATATAATGAAAAGTTTCCCTGTTCCAATTTTATCGGATTGTACTTGAAGGGACAATTTAGAAGACACAAAAAAAACTTTAACAAGAAAATTCCCTTACCCGCGTTTTATTTGATCGCGTATAAACCAACCAAAACCAACCGATCCGTCTGTCCGTCCACGTGGCATCATCTTCCAAACTAGCAGAATTCATATGGGCCCACCATTAGGCAAAGAACCGGTCTTTTGGTAGTTTTTCACCAGTGACCTGCTATTGCCAGTGTACCTACCAGTATTTACCGATAGTTCCGGTCACTGGTGTCGAAGTGTATAAAATACTGGGGTTTTAGGCAATGTTTAGGTGGTTTTCAGAGGGTTTTTGGGCCATGAAAGAATTAATTGGTTGAAGAAATTTTTTTTGCTTTTCACAATATTTGGTTACTAAGTAAGTGGGAACAAAATCATACTTATGTGATATTTTTGAATTCTTGATTTTCTTTTTCAGTTTTGACTGTTGAATTTTCCTGTCATTTTCATTTCTGGCATTTTGATTTTTGCATTTAAATATTGTAAGAATAACTATTTCATGGGGTATTGTGGGATTATGAAGGGAATTATTGTGGATTTTCTGTAATATGACATACTACAGAGATTTTATTTTTTGATATTTGGAAATCAAGATTTTTTTTTTCTGTTTGGCTGTTGAGTTTTTCTGCCATTTTCATTTGTTGCTTTTAAATTTTGTAAGAATATGTATTACAGGTGAATTCTTGATGAAACATATGGTTGTTTTTAAGGTGATGTGATTCATTTGTTTCTTGTTTCATTGAACAATTTTGCATAAAGTTCCAATCTTTGTTCAAAAGTGTTACCCTCTTTTTTGGTAAGAATGCTTATTTCATGGATTTTGAAGGGGAATTATGATGAAAATTTGATTGGTTTAAGGTAATGTGATCCATTTCTGTTATTCTTTGATTCATAATTTGCATAAAGTTCCAATCTTTTGGTTCAGGGCCTTGTTGGGTTGGGGATAAAATCTTGAGAAAGTATAAGAAACTTTTGAATTTTTGCTACTAATTTCTTTAAGGGGGGAATTTCATGGTTTTTGAAAGGAATTTTGATGAGAATTCAGTTGCTTTAAGGTGATGTGATCCATTTCTTTTATTCTTTGATTGCATAATCTGCATAAAGTTCCTAGCTTTGGTTCAGAGTCTTGTTGGTTTTGGGGAGAAAATCTTGAGAAAGTAAAAGAAATTGTTGAATTTTACTATTAAATTGTTTAAGAATAGTTGTTTCTCTAAGGTGATGTGATCAATTTATTCTTCTTTTTTTCTATGCACAATTTGCAAAAAGTTCCAATCTTTGGTTCATAGCCTTTGTTGGGTTGGAAGAAAATCTAAGTAAAAGAAACTTTTGAATTTTGAAAGTGCACTGAGTAAAATTTCAAGAATACTTCACCTTAAAGCTATTCCCTTTCTTCTAACTTCTTTTCAGAATTTGATCCCCAAAAAACTTTTCCGTTTCTTCTGTGAAAATCAGGGTGTGTTTTAGATTAGATCTACTGATATTTCTCTAATGAATTCGGGGTTTTGATGTTTTGGGATTCATGGATTTCCTTTGAGATGCTATCTGTGTGGATACTCTTTATGAGGGGTTTTGCCCCCCACCCCCCGCGCCCTTCTTTTTTTTTTTTATCTATTTCATTTAGATTTGCATAATTTGCATTACCATCATGAGAAAATGGCTTCTTTCCTCCTCTATCCTTTTTCTTTTTCTTTCATTGAAAAAGCAACAGGCTTCTTTTCCTCCTCTATCAGAAGTGTTTTAAGAATTTAATCAATACGTCTAAGACTTTTCATCAAACAAGTCAAGTTGGAAGTACGTTGCCTTTTTTCTTTCAATCTAAACATATTTCTTTCTGTCATAATAAAGGTGAAAGTTTTTCTTATAGTTCTGGTCAAATGATTGTTGTTTCTTGTGGTTTCTGAAACTGCGATTCATTAAACAAGCAACTCCAGTGCATTTTTGGAAACTTACTTCTCCTTTGTGTATTTAATGCGTGGAAACGCTTGAACACGAAATTGGAGGGAATAGCTATTTTTTTTTTTAAATTATGAAATTAAGATCAGACTTTTCTTGTATGTTTTCAGCCCTGATAGTTAAAATTTTACGCATTCACTTGAAATTTACCCGTAGTTGTATGGATATTGTGACAATTGCAGTTATGATTAAAAATCTAAGATTGATCGACTTTCTTTGTGTTTTGACGCATTCTGTTGTGTTTCCTTTTTTGTTCCCTGATTTTCTTTAACCCATTGTGCTTAACTTCCAATACTTTTACCTCAATGTCTTGATTCATGATTTGTTATTTGGCAGGTTTCTACTTTAGGTTAGTTGGAATACTTGGCACGCTTGACCGGTGATGTATGGATATGAGGTTTATATACTGTAAAGTTGATCAAAGACTGCTGGTATTTTGTGTTATTTGAATGTTTATTCCTATGGTTTCTGAGATATGGTGTTGCATAAGAGGTTAGATTATGGATTTAATGGCTATCAGGTCCCTCCTATTCCTCGAGCTACGAGATCAGCTAGGGTAACATAACGTCACTTTTCAAATGAAATTATTTTGCCTTACACTTTTTTGGGCTTGATGTACTCATTCTAATCTTATTTCACTGTCAATCTTTTCTAGGGAAGGGGCAAATTTAGGAAGAAATCTGATGGCAACGAAATGTGTGCTTTTGACTTGTTGACTACTGTAGCCGGGAAGTTACTGCTTGAAGGAGAAAGCACTCCAAATTCTACTAAGACCGTTAAAGAGGAGGAAGATACATCTTTAAAGGAAAATCTTTATAATGAAGGTATTCGAGAGCGGGGGTTCTTCATTTCTCCGATTGTCTCAGAAGCTCCAGTTGTAAATCATTGTTTAAGCAAATTGAAGGATACGTTATCTGGACCAGCATCTGTAATTACAAGTTCTGATTGCTTGGAGAAGTTGGATTCTGCAGAGCAATTCATAAATTGTGAAAGCAAAAATGAAACTGGGAACTGTTCTTCTAGGGCGGAGCAGGAGGCATCTGGTTGTGGAGATTTTTCTAGTTGTACATTAGGCGCTGAAAGTGAAAAACAAATGAAAATTGATGTGTCAAATGATGCAAAGATTTTCAGCTCAGAGTTTCCTGATCTTTGGGATAGGAAACCTACAAATCTTGTTGCTTCGGACAACACTGTAAAATTATCTCTTTCTATGGACCCTGATCCTTTTGGGTCATTTCCGGTGATCCGGAATGATGTAAAGTTAGCTACCAAAGATGATGACGAAAATTCTTGTGGGTGCGCTCAACCGAGCACCAGAAATAAGGCCTTCAGGCCAACACCATGTGTCGGAGATTTTACGATGAGGAAGTTAAGGGACGTAAATCCTAAATTTGAATATAAGGGACATGTCAATGTTGGTGAGTGTTTTTTCTTTTTAATTGTTTTTTTAAGTTCTGATCTTCAGTTTTAACTTGCTGGAATTTGACATATCGAGAATCTGTGCAGATATTGAAACACGACATGCATACCAGAACAGGAAAAATGACTACAAGAGCGAAAGGTCTCAGAGGGATTTTCCTCTCAAAAAAAGAAAGCTCTATTATTGTAACTCGTTTTCTAATTCTGATGGAGGGAGTAGTGATAGAATATGTAGTTCTCCAACAAAAGACTTAAATAGAGATGCCGCCGGTTATAGTCTAGCATCTTCAGGAGGTATGTTGTTCTCTTTTGAAATCTTTGCCTACATTAATAGACATGCACATTTATCATATTCATTAATTGCAAATGTCGACTTTCTGACAGCCTGTGCAGTCGCTGGGACATCAATCTCCAGAGGAGCTCGTTCATCATTTAGGTGTAGCGATTCCCATGGTGAGAAGGCTTCTTTTGAATCATCAATGATTCTTTTGTATTCCTTGGTGTTTTTCTTATTGTAGAATTTCTGATTATACAAAGATGTTTTTTCCTCAGTGAAGCTCAAGATCAAGTCTTTCAGAGTTCCTGAGCTTTTTGTTGAGATTCCGGAAAATGCAACGGTTGGTTCTTTAAAGGCATGTACAAGCATTAATTCACCTAAATAAGGTTTTATTTCAGTACTGCAGCAGTCTTGTTTTTTCCAGATTTCCAACATAGAAATTCACTCTTTCATATTCTGCAGAGGACCGTAATGGAAGCAGTGACTGCAATACTTGGCGGTGGGCTGCACATTGGTGTAATTTTTCAGGGTAAGAAGGTTAGAGATGACAACAAGACCTTATTGCAGGCTGGAATTTCACATGATGAAAAAATTGATGCTTTGGGTTTTACCCTGGAGCCTAAGCACTCTCGAGCTTCCTCAACTCTAGGTCCAGAAACCCATTCTCGTGTACTTCCTTGTGACACACCTCAACCACTAACAAGGTATCTCATATGCTCAATGAGCTCCGATTGGCGTTAGTTACATTGTGGTCTTATGTTTCGGTCTTTCACTAGTTTAATTTGGTATTCAGTTAGCTGTAGGATTGTGATTCTATGAGGCTGGTGCTGCGTTCCGTTTACCAATGAGTTATATTCGCAAATGTATACATGCTGTAATTATGTAGTTAAAATCTCCAACTGCTTTCTATATCTGCTGTTGTTTTTTTGTGGAAACTGCCAGGTGGTTATTGTGGAGTCTTTAATTTTTTAATCCAAGTTGGAAACACAGTTAAGTTTGTTAGAGAACTTTTAATACTATTACTATTATTTATTTATTCATTATTATTACTATTATCTATATATATTTTAACTTATTTTCACCACTACTATTTTTTTAATTTCTTTTTGGCATGATGATGTTATGAGTTGAGCTTAAAGAAAGAAGTGAGAATTCATATCGCAGACCTTAACTCTGTTTGGGACTGAGGTGTAGTTGTTGTTGATTTTGGAAACATAGTCTTGCTAAAACTGTCTAGAATCAAAAGTGTTGATTATTTTGTCCCATACTTCATAACAGGGGCCCGCCTACTCCTGCTGTAATTTGTAATGGCATACGACAGGGAACATATAATGCCTTCTCAGATCATCCGGAAACAAATCTGAGTAACTTCATTGAAAGCGATCATGATTCAGCTCCATTCCCTCCTGATGCCTCACTGGAGAAAGATGGTGCAGATTCAAGAGCATTGGTTCCGGTTGCTGCAGTGAATGCAGAAGCTCTGGCTGTAGTTCCAATGCAAAAGCCCAAGCGATCTGAAACCGCACAACGTCGCATCCGCAGACCGTTTTCTGTTTCTGAAGTTGAAGCACTTGTTCAAGCTGTTGAGAAGCTTGGAACTGGAAGGTATATTTATTAAAACCACATCTCTGAACTGTGTAGGGCACACAGCAGCATAAATGAATTATACTCACTTAAGTTGTTATCATCTGAACAGTTGTATGGAAATACTGACTTTAATAATCATGTGTCCCCTTTCTGTAATAACTTTATAGGTGGCGTGATGTCAAAATGCGAGCTTTTGATAATGCCGAACACAGAACCTATGTCGATTTAAAGGTACAAAACTGCAGTTCTCTTGCATCTCGACTACTCTTAATATTTTCCCACCAGTTTCTGTCCCAGGCTTCTTTTCTCACTTAGCTAGTTAATCTTTTCCACATTTAAAAATGTGAATTATGAGGAGTCTTGGGGCTCGGTCTGCTTGGTTTTAATTAAACCTCAACGTGACTCGGCTTTGCTTGGTCAAAGCTCAGGCTCGGTCGAGTTGGCTTGATTAGTCATGCAATTTTGTTTTGAAAATTAAGTTTGTTCCTTATGTTTAATAATCGTGTGATAGTTCGTGTTCATGGTTCTTTAGGACAAATGGAAAACACTGGTGCACACAGCAAGAATATCTCCTCAACAAAGGAGAGGCGAGCCTGTGCCTCATGAACTTCTTGATAGAGTCCTCATTGCTCATGCTTACTGGTGCCAAAAACAAGCTAAGCAACATATGAAACATCAATCCGAGACGCGTCTTTTGCTTTAAAGAAGGTTGTAAAGGATAAACTGGCTGCAGAAACTGGAGAAAGATAAGTAGATGGGGTTTGGAGAATTTTTCTGATTTGTTAATAATAATATTTTGTAAGTGTAAAGGTTATAACCAGGGGAAGTAAATTGGTTAAATTATATTTAGCAAGGAAGTTGGGGTTGGCACTTGTACATGTTTGAAAATAAAGTGCTCGCTAACACAAATTTTTGTATGGGGGTTTTGTAGTTTTGCTTAAATTGTTGGTTTTTTTTTTACAAGAAATTCTAAT
Organism: Nicotiana obtusifolia; assembly: GCA_002018475.1. NCBI lineage: Eukaryota > Viridiplantae > Streptophyta > Magnoliopsida > Solanales > Solanaceae > Nicotiana > Nicotiana obtusifolia. Next base: position 76,744 of record MCJB01047142.1, read on the forward strand.
CTTGGCAATTGTAGTTTATTGTTCAATTTGTGTAATAGAAAGGAAGAAAATTGATGTAGTTGTTTTCTAGTGGCCTGTTTGATTGTATAAACTTGGTTTCAGTTTTCTTGTAGTGAATCTCCACTTCTTTTATATAAAAAATTTCAATTCAAGACTACATTTTTATTTTTTAGACAAATGAATCTTCTTTTGGTTCGTTTTCTGTACTTTTAATGCTACTGTTTCTGGGGTGCTATTATAGTGTAAGTAGTATGACTGCAATTGTTATACATTTGGTAGGTTGATTCTCCCTCCTTCCCCACCCCAAGAAAAGAGAAGGTTCCAAGTTATATATATTGACATTGCAAAGTTTTTTTAACTAACTATTCCGAGTGAGTGGCTATCAACACAACATAGGCTCTTAGTAATGGACCTCGAGATTAAGAGAAAGAGGAAGAAGAGAGCGTCGTATGGTCAACCCAAGATCAAGTGGGAGTTTTGACTAAGGACAAAGCTCATGAGTTGGGGAAGAAGTTGGTGGCTATGGGGACCTGGAGGAGTAGTGGAAACGCGAGTAATATGTCGACTACGGCAGTGAACGATATTATAGAAGCTGCTAGAGAGGTGTTAGGGGTCACGAATGGATACGTAAGATGCCACAAAGGGGACGGGTGGTGGAATAAAGAAGTCCAAAAAAAAGTGAAAGCCAAGAAAGCAGCATATCTAAAGCTAGTGGAGAGTGTAGTCAAGGAAGAGAGGAGGACGCATAGGGAGTGCTATAAGAAGGCTAAGAAAGAGGCAAAATTAGCTGCCATGACGGCTAAGACTACAGCGTTTGGGTGCCTGTATGAGGAGCTAGAGAGTAAAGGCGATGACAAGAGACTGTACAGGTTAGCTAAGGTTAGAAAGAGAAAGGCTCGGGACTTAGATCAAGTAAGGTGTATTAAAGACAAGGAATGTAAGGTATTGGTGGATGAGGCATCTATTAGTCTTAGGTGGCAGACACATTTCCATAAACTCTTGAACGAGGATGGGGATAGGAACATCGTGCTCGATGAGTTGGAGAACTCAGAGAGCAAACGAGATTTTGGTTTTTGTATGCGCTTTAAGATGGAGGAGGTTAAGGAGGTGATGCGGAAGATGAGTAGGGGTGAAGCAATTGGGCTGGAAGAGATTCCGGTAGAATTTTGGAAGGACACGGGCCGAGCAAGCTTGGAGTGGCTTACTGGACTGTTTAATATCATTTTTAGGACACATAAGATACCCGATGAATAGAGGTGGAGCTTCATGGTCTTGATGTACAAGAATAAAGGGGATGTCTAGAATTACAACAAGTATAGAGGTATCAAGCTGTTGAGTCACACTATGAAAGTTTGGGAGCAGGTGGTGGAGAGGAGGGTGAGGAGAAGTGTGTCTATTTCTGAGAACTAGATCGGATTCATGTTGGGGTGGTCGACTACAGAAGTCATTCATCTTATGAGGAGACTGATGGAATAGTATAGGGAGAGGAAGAAAGACTTGTATATAGTGTTCATTGACCTAGAGAAAGCCTACGACAAAGTTCCGAGGGAGGTTCTATGGAGATGTTTGGAGGTTAGTGGCATCCCAATAGTGTACACTAGAATGATTAAAGATATGTACGATGATTTCTAAAATTCGGGTGAAGATTGTGGGAGGCGACTCGGAATACTTTACAGTATTGATGGGGTTACATCATGGATCAGCCGTTAGCTAATTTTTATTTGCCATGGCGATGGATGTTTTGACGTGACACATCCCAGGAGAGGCGCCATGATGTATGTTATTTACAGATGATATAATGTTGATTGACAAGACGCATTTTTTTGGGGGGGGAGGGGNGGGGGGGAAGGGGGGAGGGAGGGGGGTTAACACTAGGCTAGAGGTTTGGAGACAGACCCTGGAGTCCAAAGGTTTCAAGTTGAGTAGGACGAAACCAGAATACTTAGAGTGCAAGTTCAGGGAGGGGATGCATGAAGTAGAAGTGGACGTGAACCTTGATACACAAGTCATCCCCAAGAGAGATAATTTTAAGTACCTTCTGTTTATTATCCAAGGCAATAGGGAGATTGACGAGGATGTTACACATCATATTGGAGTTGGGTGGTTGAAATAGAGGCTCGCATCTGGTATTTTGTATGATAAGAATGTGCCACCAAGACTTAAGGGCAAGTTCTATAGAGTGGTAGTTAGACCGACTATGTTGTATGGTGAATGTATGGACATACCAGGAAAGGTAAGATTAGAAATGAAGCTATTAGGGACCAATTGTTGGAGTGGCCCCTGTGGAAGACAAATTGCGGGAATCGAGGTTAAGATGGTTCGGGTACGTGATGAGGGGAGACATTTGATGCCCCCATTAAAGGTGTGAGAGGTTGATCATGCTGGGTTTAAGGAAGGGTAGAGGTAGTTCAAAGAAGTATTGGGGAGAGATGATTGGACAGGACATGGAATTGCTTCAGCTTACCGAGGACATGACCCTCGATAGGAAGATGTGAAAGTCTAGAACTAGAATTGTAGGTTGATATGTAGTCGAGAGTTTCTCCTAATCTTACTAGTAGTATTAATATTATTCTTACATTTTCGTGTTCCTAGATCTTTGTTATTCCATATAGTGTCATTCCTACCAGTATTGTTATTAGTATTCTTGTATTTCTTATTTTTAGATCTTTCTTATTACACATAGTGTCTTTATTTTTTTCTTGTCTTGTTATTGTCGGTTGCTTCCTATTTAGTGTTTCTTAAGCCGAGGGTCTATTGAAAACAACCTCTCTACTTTCACAAGGTCTACGTACACGCTACCTTTCCCAAACCGCACTTGTGGGATTACACTAGGTTATTGTTGTTGTTGTTATTGTAGTAGTATAGTTTAATTTGTAATATTAACTAATATTTTTATCAGCTTACCAATTAATATTTATAAGTGTTTTTTGAGTGATTTGATTGTATATATATTTTACACCGTCAATTTAAACTATAAAAAAATGGGGAAGGTAGAAGGTAAAAAAAGAATACCCAAAAAAAAGAAGGCTAGATTCGCACGTGTAGAAAACATTTTAATAAGAGGCCGGGCATGGAGTGGGCCACCGTGGTGGGCCACTGTTTAAAAGAATATAAATGTAAATAGACGTTTAATTATATGTTATCTTGATTTATTTTTCTACAAAAACAGATAGAAAATGTCTTAAAGGTTACTGAATGTAATTGCAAGACATAAAGTGCCTAGAAAAATGTTTTATGAGAATTTTTGCACTGTAGGTATTTCCTGAATATGTATGTAGAGTCAGTGACGAAATAATGAATTTCACTAAGTATATTCAAGATTTAATATGCATGTATACGTAAATAATATAATATTTCGACGAAATGCGATAGAAATATGCAAGTAACTATTATAGCTTCGCCTTGTGTGGAGTCCCTTCTATCACGACGAATCCAAAGTTCCCAACTCTTTTTAAAACATGTTAGTATATACCAATGAAAATTGACAGCTCTTATTTGAGAAATATTGGTTAGGTTCTTATGGAATATGCTTTATAGATCATAAAAATTTGAATAGCATAATATATAGATGCCAAGATATGCAAAGTAGGCCCTTCAAATTCAAAATGGTGGTGCCCTTGATGGGCATCCTATTAACCCATGTGAAAACAGAAAATGATTGCTCTTATTTTCACCTCTTTTTTTTTCACCTGATATTTAATTAATATCTGTTTCGAGGTTAGATTAATTTGGATTCGTACCAAAAATTCTGCTTAAAAATAAAATATTTTTTATTAAAAATAACATTAATTCGAAACTCAAACTCGAGACTTCTGATTAATAATAAAGGAATACTTATTATTCGACCCTACATTTTGGTGGACTTTTTTTTTACGATGAAACTGACTATTAAGGAGTACTCCATTAGTTATCACGTTCAAAGTTGTCTGTTCCTTTTTTTGTTTGAAAGTGTTTCGCCTTAAAAAGCCTTTTGAAGATGACCAAAAACCAAAGCCTTTAACATAACTTTCATAAAAAAGTACTTTTGTCTTATCTTTGCTTTTATTTTCTATCATACTTCAACCTTTAATTTTCGTCCACAAATAAAGAAAATTCCTTGAATTTAATAATACACCCTATCGTTCGTATATACGTAAAGCTTGTACTCCACCTCTTCTTTATCTTTTCCTTCTAATTTTTCCATTTTTCCTAAGTTATCCATATATCATATATTTGCTAGTAAATAATAAGAAGTGGAAAAATAAAAGAATATTCGTTTCGAAGAGACTTCTTATAGCTGCCAAAAAAAAAATACATTTATCCACATCTTTTTCCAATTTGTCTTTCGTGATCACATATAATGCATGCAATGGCGTAATCAAATAATTCTTTTTTGTTTTATAAATGAGTGTAGCGACAAATTTTAATTCAGGCTACATAATATTTGGCTAAATCATAAAAATACTTGTAATAAAATTATAATTTTATAAATCAAAACTAACATAAAAAAGACATGAAATTTTTTATTACAAATAAAAGTAAACATAAAACCAAAAGAAAAAGAAAATCAAGAAGATTTGTGATTGTAAAGAAATGTTTGTAGAACTTGATTTTTAAATAATAAGATTCGTCTAATAAACAACTTTAATTAAAAAAAGAAAACTACCTTTAAGATTGTTTGATTGTTTCTATACAATTTTTAAGTTTACTTTTGAGATTAAAAAAGAGAATTAAGTCTTCGTTAAGATTTAGAAAACAAAATGAGCATATAGAAATATTAATACAAAGATTAGAACCTAGGAACCCACCTAACCTTAATCACCCTTAGTCTTTGGCGACCTCTCTCAGTTATATCAAAGGTGTTCAAAGTATAATTTATACTCATAGAAAGTGATATTTGATTATACACAATATAATTTTTCGATAAAGAGTATTCGCTTTACCACCCTTTAAACAATATAGATACACCATTACGATTCCACCACCGTCCCCACACGAGCGTACACCATTGCTACATATATACAAACATATATATATATATATATATATATATATATATATATGGCCTATTTGGCTAGCTAGAAATGGAAAGGTTTTTCGCACACACACCACATCACCCTCCTCATCCCATATTTTCATTATGGCCACAGAGTACTACAACATTACAGTTCCACCACCGATCTGTCGGGCTCGGAATGTGAAGGATTAAAGATCGACCCTGAGTTTCATTGAAGCAAAACACGAGGCCAGAATGTCCGTCCTCGAGAACACTGAGCCCGTGATTCGAAACCGATCCTGACCCCGAACATGCTCGAGGGAAGATCGTCGAACGTAAATAACGTAAAGCCAGAATATCCATAATGGGTCGAGCATCGCGGTGGTGTGAATCTCGGCACGAATCAATGGAACCGCTTAATTAGCAAATCAGGATATTTTTTACCTTATATAGAGTTGCACCTAAAGTAGGATTCTTCTACTATATAAAGGGGGGTCTAATTATTTATAAGGATACTTTGGATGATCACGAAAATAGCAATAGACTGATCTCTTTAGTTATTATTGTCTCATTATTCTATTTCTGACTCAGATTGCAACGTTTCTTAGCCTAAGGGCGATTATCCTACAAGGCCAACGCTGCCCAACTTGTATGGTTTGCATTCATCATTTATCATTAATTTTAATTTCAATTTGACTTCTCATTTTTGTATCAAATTAGATTGCATATCCTTAAAATGGCATATAAATTCAATTGTTTATCCGATTTTGAGAGTAAACAGTTTGGTGCCCGCCGTGGGGCTAAGGATAATAGTGATTATTTGATACAAATCTGCATAACATACACAATGCTTCACACTTGCTCTTTGAAGTGTCTTTGATTCCAGGTTATAATACAGAAATGTCAAACTCTCAATCAGCACCTCTGTACGTTGACAACGAGTTCGATCACCAAGGTGAAAATAAGAACATAGCGCCCGGTAACGAGATCCTAATTGTTGACCCGATTGACGCTAATTCACATGTGGCAGTTGATGCGGATCCGCCTACCGCCCCTCAAATAGCGTTCATAGAGAAGTTTGATCAGTAACTCGAAACCCCCAAAATGTTGAAGGGGACGGATCAGCCTCCGGATGATCTTTAAAATCTTACAGGCTCAACAGACGGCGATAGCTCAATTATAAAACCGAAGCCAAATCCCGAACAGGGTTGAGCCCAGCCCTTCCCGGGAAATTACCCGCAGGGATGAATCAACCGTAGGAAGGTCGAATGAATATGAATCGGGGGTAAACCCCGAAATTATGAAGATGCTCGAGGAGCTGACAAAACGGATAGAAACAGGAGAGAAAAAAATCGAGGCAAATGACAAAAAGGTGGAAACCTACAACTCTATAGCAGACCAAATCCCAGGGGCACCCCTGGTGTTAAAAGGCCTAGATTCCAAGAATTTCGTGCAAAAACCTTTTCCACCGAGCGCGGCTTCGAAGCCGATCCCCATGAAATTCCGTATGCCCGAAATACCCAAGTATAACGGAACGACCGACCCGAACGAGCATGTAACCTCGTATACATGTGCTATCAAAGGGAACGACCTTGAAGACGATGATATTGAATTCGTTCTGTTGAAGAAATTTGGGGAGACCCTATCAAAGAGAGTCATTATATGGTATCAAAATATCTCATAATTCTATTGACTCATTTGCTACACTTGCAGGTTCTTTTGTGAAAGCGCAAGCGGGTGCCATCAAGGTCGAAACGAGGAAATCGGACCTTTTCAAAGTCAAACAGAAGGATAACGATATACTTAGAGAGTTCGTGTCCCGATTTCAAATAGAACGAAAAAGATGGATCTACCGCCAGTGATTGACGATTGTGTTGTTCAAGCTTTCACTCAGGGAGTCAATATTCGAAGCTCAATGGCTTCGCAGAAACTAAAGCAGAACTTAATAGAATACCCAGCTGTTACATGGGCTAACATACATAACCGGTACCAGTCGAAAATTAGAGTCGAAGACGATCAGATCGGGTCCCCTTCGGGATCCATTTATCCCGTTAGAGCTCTTGACAGAGTCAGGAGGGATATTGATCACGAATTAAGATTGAACAGAGATCGAAATTAGCCATATCACGTGGACAGAAAAATCAAAGTCTCTAGGAGGAACTCCCTAAGAAATGAAAGGAGAAATGACCGAGGCCAGAGCAGCCGAGGACTCATGACCAAGAGCAGCTTCGAAAGCCCCATCGGGCATAGAAAGCACCGCGGCTATCGGAGTACAACTTTAATGTCGATGCTGCCACTATTGTATCAGTTATCGGTCGCATCAAAGATACTAAATGGCCTCGACCACTACAATCCGATTCAACCTAAAGGGATCCTAACCAAATGTGTGAATATCATGGCACCCACGATCACAAAATGGAAAATTGTCGGCAACTGAGAGAGGAAGTAGCCCGGCTACTCAATAACGGACATCTTCGAGAATTCCTGAGTGACCTAGCCAATCCATTTCGGGAACAGGAATTCTAACAAACGTACGTAACAAGAAGAACCTCAACATGTCATCAACATGATCATCAATGGAGTCGATACCCCTCAGGGGCTGATGTTGAAACGCACCAAAATATCCATTACTAGGGAGAAACGAACTCGGGATTACACGCCAAAGGGAACTTAATATTTCAACGACGAGGATGCAGAGGGGATTGTACAGCCCCACAATGACGCACAGGTAATATTTGTACTCATACATAAAATTAGAGTTCAACATGTGTTAATCGATCCTGGTAGCTCGACCAACATCATTCGATCAAGGGTCGTGGAGCAACTTGGCCTGCTAGACTAGATCGTTCCTATAGTTCGAGTTCTTAACAGATTCAACATGGCATGTGAGACCATCAAGGGTGAGATAACGTTACCGATAAATACCGCTGGAACCATTCAAGAAACAAAGTTCTGTGTGATCGAAGGGGATATGAGGTACAATACTCCGTTCCGGAGACCGTGGATCCATGACATCAGGGCAGTGCCTTCGACGCTGCACCAGGCGTTGAAATTTATGACTCCCGATGGAGTTAAAATGGTCTACGGGGAGCAACCGGCCGCTAAAGAAATGTTCGCGGTCGAAGAGGTGACGCTAGCACCAACGGTTCCAAACCAAGTGATCGAAGACAGGATGAAATAGCAATCACATGTACCGTCTTCGGAAAATATGAACAAACAAGCGTATGTTGAGGATGATGATTATGGAATTCCCATATATTTTATCACCCCTGATAATTTCGATGCCACTAAATCGACGGTCAAGGAACTGAACAAGTCATGCTGCGAGAGGACTTGCCCGATCAAACGGTATACCTGGGCACGAGGCTGAGCTCCAAATTTAGGACAAAACTTATTCAATTTCTTACAACTAACGAAGACTGTTTCGCTTGGTCCCACCTCGATATGACAGGTATCCCATCAGAGATAACCACTCACAAGCTGAGCCTAGATCCGAATTTCCATCCGGTTAAACAAGAAAGGAGGCCCCAGTCTGAAATCAAACATGCTTTCATCAAGGATGAGGTAACTAAACTTTTAAAGATAGGGTCTATTCGGGAGGTCAAATACCCGGATTGGTTGGCTAACGTAGTGGTAGTCCCTAAGAAAGGGAATAAATTAAGAACGTGTGTAGATTACAAAGATTTGAATAAAGCATGTCCTAGAGACTCTTTTCCCTTACCCAACATCGACCGCATGATCGATGCTACTGCCGGCCACAAGACCTTTAGTTTTCTCAACGCATATTCCGGATACAACCAAATATGGATGGACCCAGGTGATCAGGAAAAAACTTCCTTCATTACTAAATATGGCACAAACTATTATAATGTAATGCCATTTGGGTTAAAAAATGCTGGTGCCATATACCAACGCCTAGTAAACCGAATGTTCGAGAAACAATTAGGGAAGTCAATAGAGGTTTATATTGACGACATGTTAGTTAAGTCCCTGCGAGCAGAGGACCATTTAAGACATTTGCAGGAAACATTTAGTATACTGAAGCAGTACAACATAAAGATGAACCCCGAAAAATACGCGTTTGGAGTTGGGTTGGGTAAATTCCTCTGATTCATGGTGTTAAATCGGGGAATCGAGATCAACCCTGAAAAGATCAAAGCTATTGAAGATATCACGGCCGTAGACAATGTGAAAGCCGTGCAAAAGTTGACCGGGCGAATAGCCGCTCTAGGGGGATTTATTTCGAGGTCGTCCGACAAAAGCTACCGGTTCTTCGCACTATTGAAAAAGAAGAACAACCTTTTATGGACCCCGAAATGCCAGCAAGCTTTGGAAGAACTCAAAAGATATTTATCGAACCTGCCATTGCTTTATGCACTGAAGGCGGACGAACAACTGTACCTTTACTTGTCGGTCTCGGAGATAGCGGTAAGCGAAGTCCTAGTTCGGGAAGAATAAGGTACGTAATTTCCAATTTACTATGTCAGCAGAACATTTGGTGAAGCCGAAACTAGGTACCCCGACCTAGAAAAACTAGCGCTTTCTTTGTTAAGTGCCTCTAGGAAACTGAAATCGTATATTCAATGTCATCCCATATGTGTCGTAACGACTTACCCATTGAGGAATGTTATGTATAAGCTCGAGCTCTCGGGCCAATTGGCCAAATGGGCCATAGAAATAAGTGTGTACGACATTGAGTATCGACCTTGAACCGCCATTAAATCTCAGGTGTTGGTAGATTTCATGGCTGATTTCACACCGACCCTAATACACGAGGTCGAAAGAGAGTTGTTAGTTGACTCAGGAACCTTCTCGGGAATATGGACCCTCTTCACAGACGATGCCTCCAATGCAAGGGGGTCTGGACTTGGCATCATATTGAACCCACCAACAGGTAATATAATTAGACAATCTATTAAGACTGTGAAATTGTTAACAACAAGGCCAAATATGAAGCCATGATTGTAGGCCTAGAACTAGCCAAGAGCTTGGGAGCGGAAGTGATCGAAGCCAAGTGCTACTCCCTTCTTGTGGTAAATCAAGTCAATGGAATGTTTGATGTCAGAGAGGAACATATGCAAATGTACTTAGACAAACTGCAAGTGACATTACATCGGTTCAAAGAATGGACCTTACAACATATACCTCGGGATCAAAATAGCGAGGCTGATGCCCTCGCCAGCTTGGGGTCATCGATCGAAGACGACGAATTTTACTTGGGAAAAGTCGTACAACTTATGAGGTCAATAGTGGAGGAAGGCCACGCTGAGATCAAATCAACGAGCCTAACTTGGGATTGGAGGAACAAATACGTAGAATATCTCAGCTCCAGTAAGCTGCCTTCGGATCCAAAAGAGTCGAGGGTCCTGCGTACAAAGGCGGCCCGATTTAGCTTGTCCAAAGACGGAATCTTGTTCAGAAGAACATTTGGTGGCCCACTCGCGATATGTCTGGGACCGGGTGATACTGAGTACATTTTGAGGGAAATCCACGAGGGTACCTGCGGAAACCATTCAGGCGCTGAGTTATTGATTCAAATAATAATCAGAGCCGGTTATTACTGGGTCGATATGGAAAAAGATGCAAAGGAATTTGTTCGAAAATGTGACGAATGCCAAAGGCACGCCCCTATGATCCATCGACCCGGGGAGATGCTCCACTCAGTTTTATCACCATGGTCGTTCATGAAGTGGGGGATGGACATCGTTGGCCCTCTTCCGTGGGCACCAAGTAAAGCTCAATTTATACTATTTATGACTGACTATTTTTCTAAATGGGTGGAAGCTCAGGCATAGAAGGTTAGGGAAAAAGAAGTCATCGATTTCATTTGAGATCACATCATATGCCGATTTGGAATGCCAGCCGAGATCGTATACGACAACGGGAAGCAATTTATCGGTAGCAAAGTAACCAAATTCCTCGAAGATCCCAAGATCAAAAGGATCCTATCGACACCCTACCACCCTAGTGGGAATGGACAAGCCGAATCTACCAACAAAACCATACTCAAAAACCTCAAAAAGAGGTTAACCGATGCCAAAGGGAGATGGAAGGAAATATTACCCGAAGTCCTATGGGCATACCGTACGACCGCGAAGTCCAGCACGGGGGCTACCCCGTTCTCTCTGGTTTATTGTGCCGAAGCTTTGACATCGGTCGAAGTCGGGGAGCCAAGTATCAGATTCCAATATGCAATAGAGGAATCGAACCACGAAGCCATAAATACGAACTTAGAGCTGTTAGATGAGAGACGCGAAACCGCATTTGTTCGGTTAGCTGCTCAAAAGCAAAGGATCGAGAGGTATTACAACAGAAAGGCCAACCTTCGATACTTCAATGTCGGGGACTTAGTACTAAGAAAGGTCATGCCGAACACACAAAGTCCGAACGAGGGAAAGCTGGGACCAAACTAGGAAGGACCTTATTTTATCATTAAAATCACCGGAAAGGGATCCTACAAGCTCGGAACGATAGATGATAAACAACTACCGAACAACTGGAATATAACTCACTTAAAGTGGTATTACTGCTAAGGTACGACCATGTTCTTTATTTTTTTCTTTTATTTTGCATTACGAACTAACGCTTGAAGGTATTAAACAAGGGGCCAAACAGGATGTTAGGTCTGAAAGCACGCGTTGCACTCTTTTTCCCTTGGACCGGTTTGTTCCAAATGGGTTTTACGGCAAGGTTATCAATGAGGCAACAAGTAAATCGTGCTAACCTAGATTCGAACGCCGATAACGAATCAGTGACAACAGTATTCGAGGCCTGTCTTCGATCGACCCCAAATATTGGGGGGCCACTTTAGCATGGAAAGAGACTTCAGGATTGAAGGGTTGAAGATCAATAAGATTCAATGTAAGGGCCAAACGGTCAAATGAACCATGCTCAAATAGACTTATCGAACCCTGACACAAAACTTATACACATACATGGCAGAATAAAGTGAAATCTCTTCTTTGCAAATGTCTTGTGTTTTAAAACTTTTCCTTTACATTTCTCAAGGAATTCCCTGCTTCCGATCCCCTAAAGGAAATGAGCCCAAGGGCCGCCTTAACCTGAGTTCGAATAATCACTCTCTCACTTGGGGATTGCCGTCCGAAAAACAAACTCAGACGGTCCAAGTTATTAGATCTCGGGGACATAAAACCTATTAGGCAATCCCTGAACTTTAAAGACTAAGGTCGTTCCGAGTTAACAGCACTCGAGGGCACGAAGCTTATTTGGCAACGCCCGAATTAAAAGGCTAAGGTCGTTCCGAGTTAACAACACTCGAAGCATGAAACTTATTTGGCAACGCCCGAATTAAAAGGCTAAGGCTGTTTCGAGTTAACAACACTCGAGGGCACGAAGCTTATTTGGCAATGCCCAAATTAAAGGACTAAGGCCATTCCGGGTTAACGAAACCTGAGGGAACAAAGTTTATTTGGAATTGCCTGAACTATAAAGGCTATGGCCACATAAACACGGCTCGGAGACGTCTGAAGCCTGTAACAAAAACAACAAGGCATTGAAATTACTTAACCGGTTCTAAAGTCTACCCTCGGCAAATTATAAACCTAAACTACTTTGGGAAGAAGTTTTTCGGTAACACTGAATCCCCACGAAGCCTCGAAATGAAATAGCGTTAAAGGTAAGGTTCATTCGAGCCTTCGAACTCAACCTAACTATTTTATGCTAAGGCATCGATCTTTGCGAATACAAATAAAAAAGCAAAGAAAAGAATTTGAAAGATGTGAAAGGCAAGCCTTATATATATATATCAACAATCCTTTCTACAAGGACAGTATTAAGCACAGAGTGAGATAAAATCAAACAGAAGCAACTTGATCTAGACTGGATCCCGCCTCGTCATCAGGATCTTCGGGGTCCTCTCATTCTTCGGACCCGACTGAACCCTCGGAATCATCCTCTTCAGGATATGCCAATTTTTTAGCCTCGGCTTCAGACACCTTGGCATCCTCAATCTCCGCAAATAAGTTTTAACTTCGAGCGTGAACTTCCTCGAGGGCCTGCCAACGGGAGTGCCACTTCATATGCTCGACCATACTTTTTGATTGGTCTTGAGCCGCTTCGGCATCATCCTTGTACGGAGCCACTATTTCATCAGCTTCGGCTTTGATCACGGCGGCTTCCAACTTGGTCATTTTAAGCTCCTTGGCCCTTTTAGTCTGGATCTCGGCTTTTTCCTTTGTCGCTCTTAGCTAAGTCTCTCTTAAGTTAGTTGTGTCTAAGCTCCCTCTTTTTTCGAGACCTGAAGATCCATCTTGCCTCTCCACTCATCGGCCTCAGCTTTAACCATATCCATCTCAGTTCGAAGCTGATCGATCCGATCGAGTTTTTGCTGGACCTGCGGATTTTGACCATCAGTCACTGAATCAAATTCGTATCACTTACGTCATGAGTCTATCGTCACTTATCAGAGTAAGAATCGGAAGCTCGTATAGTGAGAATCTGAGGCTCATATCGTTTCTCGTCATTACTCTCAGAAAAACGAGGGGACTATCTGTATACGGTCGAAATCGGGCTCGACTATTGCACGACAGATCGGGTTGGGAACGCGAAGGGTTGAAGATCGACCCCCAGTTTCATCGAAGCAGAACACGAGGTCAGAATGTCTGTCCTTGAGAACACTGAGCTCGTGATTGGGAACTGATCCTGACCCCGAACATGCTCGAGGGAAGATCGTCGAACCTAAATAACGGAAAGCCAGAATATTCGTAATGGGTCGAGCATTGCGGCGTGAATCTCGGCACGAATCAATGGAACCTCTTAATTAGCAACTCAGGAGATTTTTTACCTTATATAGAGTTGTACCTAAAATAGGATTCCCTTACTATATAAACGGGGGGTTATTTGTAAGGACACTTTGGATCTGATCACAAAAAGTAGCAATAGACTGATCTCGTTAGTTATTAATATCTTATTATTCTATTTCCAACTCCGATTGCAATGTATCTTGGGTCGAGCATTGCGGCATGAATCTCGGCACGAATCAATGGAACCTCTTAATTAGCAAATCAGGAGATTTTTTTACCTTATATAGAGTTGTACCTAAAGTAGGATTCCCCTACTATATAAACAAGGGGTCTAATTATTTGTAAGGACACTTTGGATCTGATCACAAAAAGTAGCAATAGACTGATCTCATTAGTTATTAATATCTTATTATTCTATTTCCGACTCTGATTGCAATGTATCTTGGCCTAAGGGCGATCATTCTAGAAGGCTAACACTGCCCAACTTGTGCGGTTTGCATTCATCTTTTATCATTAATTTAATTTCAATTTGATGTCTCATTTTTGTATCAAATTAGATCACGTATCCTTAAAATCGCGTATAAATTTAATTGTTATCCGATTTTGAGGGTAAATAACCTCTTCATATCAAACGGCATCCCACTCACTCCACTCATTTTAAATTAAATATCGATGGTTCTGGTAAGTTGACTACATGATAAGGCGGTGTAATATGTGACTCATCTAGTACCTGGCTTAGGGTTTAGATGTGGAACTGACACAAAAATACAAGAAATAAAAATTCAAAAAAAGATAGAGCTCAAATGCACTTTCATATCGTCCTTGAAATCAAACAAGTGCGGAGACCTTTTTCACCGCATAAAGCACTAGATATTTAATTTCAATTTCAATTTGATGTCTCATTTTTGTATCAAATTAGATCACGTATCCTTAAAATCGCGTATAAATTCAATTGTTATCCGATTTTGAGGGTAAATAACCTCTTTATATCAAACGGCATCCCACTCACTCCACTCATTTTAAATTAAATATCGATGGTTCCGGTAAGTTGACTACATGATAAGGCGGTGTAATACGTGACTCATCTAGTACCTTGCTTAGGGTTTAGATGTGGAACTGACACAAAAATACAAGAAATAAAAATTCAAAAAAAGATAGAGCTCAAATACACTTTAATATCGTCCTTGAAATCAAACAAGTGCGGAGACCCTTTTCACCGCATAAAGCACTAGATATTCTTCACAGCTCTAAATGCACCAGGCGGGAATCGAACCCGGGTCTGTACTGTGGCAGGGTACTATTCTACCACTAGACCATTGGTGCTTGTATAAATGTTGTAAGACATTAATATAATATAGTCAGAAAGAACATGATTCTTCTGCGTTTCACCTTTCTTCGTCTATGTTCTGTTTGGGGCATGTTCATTAGGTGCTTCCTTTCTCTGAGCTGATTTATAGTAGTGTTGTTTAGAGGAATAAAAGCTTTGATTTTGTTTCTAATATATAACTCTACAGTTGCTAGGACTTTGGTTAAGTGTCTGTTTACTTCATAAGGATGCTATTATGTACCCAAATATGACATGCAATTATAGTCATAGTGTATGCGGCTGCTAAAGTTTTGCCTAGATATATATGTAAAAAATTACTAAATCAAAAATATTTAGTGTTGGATCTATAATTTTAAGTGAGTGCTGAAATGACATGTTATTTGTAGTCTAGATTAATAATAAAATGGCAAAAACTAAATTTAAAATGTCTGCAAATGCTATTACATGCGGTGGACTGGTTAGCTTGAACTAGTAATATTCCTATGTGAATACTTTATTTTAATTGATTTTTGATTAATTAAAAATTACCATTAAGTTAAATATGTGGAAGAAAAGTTATTAGATACATCTACAATTCCTCGCTCATTTAATCTAACTTTTAAGTTTCTTGTTTCTCATCTAGTGTCTTTGAAATTAGTTAAATATGCCCTAGAACAACAACCAAGCACCAGTGGTCTAGTGGTAGAATAGTACCCTGCCACGGTACAGACCCGGGTTCGATTCCCGGCTGGTGCATTTAGAGCTGTGAAGAATCTCTGGCGCTTTATATGTGGTGAGAAGGGTCTCCGCACTTGTCTGATTTCTAGGACGATATGAAAGCGCATCTGAGCTCTATGTTTTGGTATTTTTGTTCTTGTATTTTTGTGAAGCACACATCATTAGTTTCTGCCATGAAAAGATTGTGTGGCATATAGTATTGATTCACATTTCTAGAGGCCATTTTCCCTTATTTATTCCTTTATTTCAGCTTTTTCTATTTTACGTTCTACTGGTAGTTAGAAGTATCCGAAATGAGTTCCACATCTAAAATTAGTTCGGGCTGTCGTCATTGCCAATCCGATGAATTAATGACATACGTTTTACTTACTTTACCTGAATTTTTAACAATTTTATAGAAAAAAAAAAAGACTAGATCATTCATTTTCAAATTTTAGTTGAATCGATTATAGATTGGCAACTGGTCAGTAATTGAATGAAAGCAAATAATAAAGTAATGATAATATAAAAACGAATGATTCTTCACTCATCACAGAATTTTAGTATAACTCCTTTATTTGCCTCTGTACAGGTGTATATTTTTTGCGGGGAAAGGGGCCAAATTTGGCCCTCCACTATGAGAAAATGATTACTTTTATCCTCTGTTATACTGTCCGTACAAAAATACCCATGCGGTTATTCAAATGGTTTAGATATACCTCTTCTCTGTTAAGTTTGTCCAAGATAGAATTTCAATCCAATGTGACACTAATATTATAAGAAAGTAGACACCACTTGACATGCTACCTCATCTTTCCCAACCCATTTTACCCCATCCCTCCACTTCGTCTTCTTCCACTTGCAATTCACTATAGTTAATAAGTACGACACATTTTCTTTGCATATGGATCTTTTCTAACTTTAACTGGCATAAACTTTTAGTACTAAATTCAGGAAATTTCACTAACTCCAAAACTTTATCAAATATTAGGTAGTAGGAAGTCATATTGCGCTCGGGCGAAATTAGGGTTCTTTATGACAAAGGGCTACTATTCAATGGATAAGATCTACAACTTCTTATAAATGACATAAGACCAGCAAATAGTAAATCCGAGAGTAAATATGTCTAATACCCATATTATGTCATAATGCAAAGATGAATTGCAATATTCATAATTTCAAACCGCATTAAAGCTTAAGCAATTGAAGAATATATAGTTTTTAAATTAATGCTCTATGCTTTTTACGCATCAATCAAAATGTATAAACGATTCCCGTGGGGTGTATTAGCCGGCAAAAGTGTTGATGTTGGTACTACATTAACATAGTATAACTCGGAACATTGTAGTTACAGTAAATCATAAAAAAGTAGCTAGAGTATTTAGTCGATGAAGAAGAGGCTAACTATAATATACATACATGCCATTTTTGGTAGAAGAACAACAACAATGCTGCAACTAAACTAATTGGGTCATTAAATTTTTGGAAGAAAAAAAATTTGATCAAGATGGAAACAGCAGGTTAATGGGCGTCCTTAAAATCTGACAATCTTCGAACGCTGTATTATTAAGCTTTTGTTGGCACCATTTTCAGATGAGAGGTGGAGAGGGAGGAAGTGCTAGTGGTGGAAGAAGTGGAAGGGAGGGGGTAAAATGGGTTGGGGAAGGTGAGGTGGCATGCCACGCGGTGTTCACCTCACCAAAATATCATCGCGGACATAAGATTAAATGTCCACGTTGGATAGTCTTAACGAAATAGGGGTATATTTGAGCCATTTGGGTAATGATCGGGGTATTTTTGAGCAGACAATATAACGGAGGATAAAATTGATCCTTTTTCTCATATTAGAGGGACAAAGACCCTTTTACCTTTTAGTAGTGTTAAATTTTATACTTAGTCCACTCATATGATTCTTCACTCATCACAGTTCTTTTCTTTCTTTTTTTTTTTTTTTTTT